>JXSR01S041458.1:66512-90401 GCA_000969725.1 Ophiothrix spiculata | reverse complement strand
GAGTGAATTCAAACCATGTTAACAACTAATAGTGCTCTCCATAAATACAACAACCAGAACATATTAGTTCTGTGCACGACATTCTTATTACTGATGTTATGTTACATACATGTATGGGACATCAGAAAATGGGAAACATTAGCTTGGACTTGTGCAATAATGGAATCGAAGTGATGTTGAAATGCGGTCATTTTGATGTGAGAATAATCAACTTAATTATTTTACATTTTATTTTATTTTGCCACCAAATGCAAGCTACACTATTGGTTTGTTTCATCATCTCTTCAATGAAAAGCCAGAATAAATGAGTGAGAAACAAGTCATATAAATTGAGTCAAATTTCACTTTTTTTTTTTTTTGCAGAGTTTGGTGATGGATGATGACGAGGATGACGAGTACTGGTCTGGTCGGAGTCGACCCAAGGCTAACATATTTGGTGATGACAAAGAGGCAAGTGTTTAAATTACCCAGACGGGTCTTCTTAAGGTTAATTCTGATTGGCTGATGATAATGAAGGTTTGTTCATTTATCCAATTGGCGATGGATGATTGTGGTGATGAGAACTAGTCTTTCATATCAACTTTTTGTCGACGTCAACAACAAATTATTGCGCCATGTCTACATGAAAAAACAGTCTCAACAGAAACCTTAGTGATGAGTACTGGTCTGGGCGGAGTACTCAAGGCCAACATATTTGGTGATGACAATGAGGCAAGTGATTTAATTACCCAGATAGGTCTTCTTATAAGGTTAATTCTGATTGGCTGATGATAATGAAGGTTTGTTCATTAATCCAATTGGCGATGGATGATTATGGTGATAAGTACTGGTGTGGGTGGAGTCAACACAAGACCAACATATTTTGGGATAACAATGAGGTACAAGCAATTACAGTTATCCATACTGGTCTTCTTATGCTAATTCTGATTGGCTGACGATAAGGCCAAGAAAAAAAATTGTATGTTTGCCCTTTCGCAACCGACTGAAAAATCACAAAAATCTTGAGTCGCTTTTTTTTTCCCCATTCATAACATTAAAAAAAATTGTGTATTTTTGCGGAAAAAATATATGACAAAGAAATTATACTTATCTACTACAATTTTTAGTTTTTCTAAACCCAAGCGCATCAATTTTACTTGCAAAAAATCGTTGTAAATCATGGATCGATCGTACAAACGCGGAAAAGATCCGGGTTTGGGCCGCCCAACACTACTAAGGCTTTAAAGCATTGGTTTCAATGGGGAAGCTATTTAGTGGTGTGTGCTCTTTGCTAATTGGCGACGTTTTTGACATTGTTTGTCAGGTTTCTTTGTGAAAAATGGCTTCCTAATTTGCATATTGTATGTTATACAGACCATTCTATACTGCTCCTGTGATGAATTTGAAGTAAAGGTTAGGGTTCCAGATTGAGTTCATGAGGCCATAAAAATACCTGACAATAGACAGTGCTCTGCAAGATCTAGAATCCATTAATTCAAACATTTATTATTCAGTGAAAAAGTCTTTGCCTCGATGAATGAATAGCCTAGCTGTACACCGCTTGCTGTGAAATACTCTTATGAGAAGAGTTCCTCACAAAGTTGAAATTGCGTGTTTGCTTTGTGTACACATTTTTACACATAGGCCTATTTACCAATGGCAGTATGACCTTATATCAAGATTCTCAAATTATCATAGCAGTATAAAGGTATCGGTCCAAGGTATGTACATGTGTTTGTTAATTGATTTTTCTGATCTAAATTTTGGTCTAAATACACAGCTAATTTTTTCATCTAATAACCGTGCTAGCTGTACTGTGAATCTGGTGACTTTTTAGTGTTAATCACTTCAAATCTCAACCAGCGGTTTTCTGCTGGTTCTGGTGGGGGTGGGGGGGTTCAACCGGGTCAACATTACATTCAAGTACACCCAATGGCAACAGATGGGTAGCATAAGTCCAAATCAGGCCTAAAGACAATCTATTTATAAATCCATTATTTTTAAAATTTTGATCACAATACTGAAATTACCCATGTTGGAAATTTTCATCTGCTATCCCTGCAGACTGATCTTCAGCCAAATGACCCGTTTTCCTTCCCACGATTGATGAAGTGAGGATTTTGGACAGAGAACCACGTTTGTTTGAACGTGGTGAACGAGTCTATTTACATCAGGGCACTTCAACCTATACTCTCAACAAAGACAGGCGCTACAAGTTGCCAAATTGCCAAATGTGTATGACCCATGTCTGACGTAATTGGCTAAGGTAAAGTCATCGCGTGAAACGGATCATTTGGCTGAACAGGTCTGCAGCGACAGCAGATGAAATTTACAACACAGTAATTTTCAGTGTTGTGATCCAAAGTTTAAATATAATTGATTTGTTAATTACCAACACAGATGAACTTTCATTAATTAGAACAGTCTATGTATGTTTTTTTCCTAAACAACAGGAGCAGGAAGAAGATACCAGCAGAGGTACGTTTGGAGGAGGGGTATCTAAGAAGCAAGCAATGTCTTTCAAAGAGACCCTACAAGCAGCTGGTCTCGGGATTGATGATGACAACGACGATGTTGATACCCTTGTTGATTGGCAGGGCAATGTCGCAAATACTGGTATGTATTATAATGAATAGAGCCGGGCCATATACAGTCTTATAAATATGTTTTGAGAAGGGGTGTCTAAGAAGCAGGCAATGTCTTTCAAAGAGACTCTACAAGCTAGCAGCTGGTCTTGGGATTGATGATGACGACGATGTGGATACCCTTGTTGATTGGCAAGGCAATGTTTCAAATACAGGTATGTATTGTAATGAATAGAGACGGGGGCATATACAGTCTTATAAATACGTTTTGAGGAGGGGTGTCTAAGAAGCAAGCAATGTCTTTCAAAGAGACCCTACAAGCAGCTGGTCTTGGGATTGATGATGAGGACGATGTGGATACCCTTGCTGATTGGCAAGGCAATGTTTCAAATACAGGTATGTATTGTAATGAATAGAGACGGGGGCATATACAGTCTTATAAATACGTTTTGAAGAGGGGTGTCTAAGAAGCAAGCAATGTCTTTCAAAGAGACTCTACAAGCAGCTGGTCTTGGGATTGATGATGACGACGATGTGGATACCCTTGTTGATTTGCAGGGCAATGTTTCAAAAACAGGTATGTATTGTAATGAATAGAGACGGGGGCATATACAGTCTTATAAAACGTTTGAAGGAGGGGTTTCTCAGAATCTAGCAATGTCATTCAAAGAAACTGTACAAGTGGCTTCAATGGGGATTGATGACGACAATGATGTTGATACCCTCATCAATAAGCAAGGCAATGTCGCAAATACTTAATTGTATGCATCAGGAGTACTGAATAGAGTTGGGGCAGTGCAAAATTATCTTGTTTAGCTAATTTCAGCCTCAATCTCCTTCATGGGGTATGCACATCAAGCAAGTACAGTGTATATTGATTGATTGATTGAATGGTCTATTGATTGTTTGATTGATTGATTGATTGACTGATCTTGTGATATTGGTGCCCAGCACCTCTTAAACTTTGGTCATATTGGTGAGAACACGGGAAGGGCATATGAAATATTTAGGGTGTAGCCGCACCCCTTCTAGCTATGACACTGTTTGTACACCAACGGAAAGTTGAAAAGAACTTCAACAACACGTACTGAAAGAACACGACTCGCCTTAAAAGTTCAACAGCTCTCTATTCATAGATTTAGAGAAGAGATAGCAGACTAGGTGCCATTTTAATTCTGACAAGGGAATCAAATCGCAGTATTCAAATTTTTGCCTAAGGAGCATCTCACCTTGTACAAATACACAGTCTACAGTATTTTGGCTATAGCATGCAACAACATTTCCACACAACAACTTTGATTTTGGTTGACCTATTAAGACACCTGAATACCTCAGTTTGAGCCCCCATGGCTGACAATGCCATTACACTTTGCAGTATTATAGGTAACCATATGCTGGTGTCCAACACCTTATCCAAAATAAGACGCCGGTAACCGCTAATCAATCTAAGCACTTGATTGGCCCGTATCCTGAAGGCATTGCACGAATTTCTTGAAACGCATACTTAAATGCGGTGTGTCATGGAGATGGCAGAGGTTTTGCATGTAAACATTGCCATTTTGAGAAAATTAAATGCTCGAAAGGCAGCTGGTCCGGATGGGCTACCTGGGAGGTTGATCAAGGAGTTTGCTTGTGAACTAAGCATCCCTGTCACAGATATATTCAACTCATCTTTGAGGGAGGGCGTGGTCCCCCAAGTGTGGAAAGATGCAACAATAGCCCCCATCCCTAAAGAGACCCCTGCTACTATATCCAAACTTAGGCCAATTTCATTGACATCTCTTTTGGCTAAAGTATGCGAAGGTTTCGTGTCCAAGTGGGCACTTCATGATATATCTAGCTCAATTGATCGTAACCAGTATGGTAGTATAAAAGGATCGTCTACCTCTCATTGTCTGATTGAAATTCTTGATATTCTTTTCAGAGGTACTGACAAGAGGAACGCTGTGGGTACCCTGGTTGTGACAGATTTTTCTAAAGCGTTCGACTGCGTCGACCATACTTTGGCTATCCAGAGACTCTATGAGCTTGGTGTCAGAAGTGAGATCCTCCCTTGGATTGCCAATTTCCTCACTGCACGTCGCCAACGTGTGCAGTACCATTCTGCCCTTTCAGAGTGGAAAACTCTCTCATGTGGAGTCCCCCAGGGTACTAAGTTTGGCCCAATCACATTCATTGGTGTTATTAATAATGCTTCTGAGAAGTCTCTGACACATAGCTTTAAGTATGTCGATGATCTGACGCTTGTGGAAACTCGGTCAGCTGACAAACCCAGCCAAATCAGCTCGGATGTGCAGGACCTTGATGCTTGGGCTAAAGACAACCACCTCATGCTCAACCCAGGGAAGTGTAAGGTCATGCAAGTTTGCTTCAAAAGGGACCCCCCGAGCCCCCCGAGCCTCCAAATTGCAGGCATTGATCTAGAGGAGGTGTCTGAAACCAAGCTTCTTGGTCTTGTTGTCCAGTCTGATCTTGGCTGGCAGTCCCAAATTAATAACATGGTGACCAAAAGTGGTCGTAGGCTGTATATGTTAAGTCGGCTAAAACGGTTTGGAGTTCCGGCTGAAGACTTGGTATCTGTGTACACCGGCTATGTTCGACCAGTCTCTGAATATGGTGTCCCTGTTTGGCATGGTAGTATTACTGACTGCCAGTCTTACCAACTTGAGCGCATTCAAAAACGCGCTTGTCGCATCATTCTTGGTTCCCAGTTTGAATCGTACACAGATGCTGTGGAAGAGCTGAACCTCCAAACCCTTTCAGATAGGCGTCTACAGCTTTGCCACCAGTTTGCTCAAAAATGCTGTGATTCCGACAGGTATTCCAAATTGTTCCAGGGTAACAGTAAGTCCCACCAAATGAGTCTGAGACATACCCTGAAGTATGACAACCCCAGATGTAGAACTGACAGGTACAAAAACAGCCCCATCCCTTTTCTTACAAATTTGCTCAATCAATAATTTGTGGGGTGGTTGCAGTTTTGAGGGGAGGGGAATGCTGATTTAATTGTCACCATGTGTTTTATTTATCTGGTCTGGCTCAACAATGTGACATTGTGCAATATATACCTTTTTCTAGTCAGACCTAGTGCAATATCTTGTGTGTGTTCTAATGTGTATGTGTTTAAATTTAATTTAATGATTCTGTAATTTTTAATGTTTTATAATTGTAAATTACCATGTAATTCAGCGATTGCTGCCATTTGGTTTTAATAAATTTGAATCTTTGAATCTTTGAATCTTTGAATCTTTCTCAACCTCTTCACCAAAACCTTCCACTCAAATACGATTGCCATGTAGTTAGATAGGGTGAGTGAGCTGGCAAGTTGTGTAATTCTACTGATCAAAATTTCGACTAATTGCAATCAGAGGTCACCTGCGATAGTGGGCAGTCTGAGTGAAGAGCTGATATCGAGGGTACCAGCGTAAGGTAACTAGTATCTCCCTTTATAAAGTCTATCTTCTAAATAAGCTCCCTGAAAATCGCGTCCAGAACATTGAAACAATTGTGCTTCTATGCAGTCTGTGTGTACGCGTAATTCAGAATTTAAATCACCTGACAAAGCTGACGCATAACAATCGTTATGACTGGTCAATTTTCCCCAGTGACAAGAACTTGGCGTGACAATCGCAGGAAAAACCTATCACACCCAACTGCGTGAATTGCAGTGTGTCGCGTATGGCGCAGAGTACTACTTGACAACACGCGTTAATGAGTAAAAACCCTTTAAAACTGGGAGCTTATTTCAAAGATTGACTGTATCTGTTTCACTTTCCATAGATGATCATAAGTCATGAATTGGTCAGAAAAAGTGTAACATACCAATAAATGAGAAAAACATCACAAATTTGAATATTTCTCAACACAGGATTAAATATGTACATGTAAAGACCATAAAAGTATACATTTTTTAAAAGCATATTACAAGGATATCAAAATAAATGATACTGACATTGTACAGGGTGTGTAAAAGTTATACAGGGTGTAAACTGAAAAAAATGTGTGTTGATTTTACTCTCTTCATACACCTCTTCTATTCTAAACACCTACTAACATAAAACAAAACAGGTATTGATTTATAATGATGAAACATACGGCTTTCAATAAGAAAATAGAACTATCCACTATATGAAAAGCTTAGTCGCAAAACGTGCTAAGTCCACATTTTGAAGTTTTGAGAAAAACAAGTTTTTCTTATACGGTCATTTGCGCTTGTCGTAATTGGTTGATATTATGCATGACTTTAGACATACCCATATGAAACCTAAATGATGTGTTTGTTTTGAATATGACAAATTTGTTATCTATTTATAAACTCTTTTGTTTCAAATTTGAAGTGGACTTAGCACACTTTGCCACTAAAGAGATTAGCAGATTTCTAGAAACACCCTTTTTCATCATTTTGGCTAAAAGGTGATTATCTAGTCTTAAAGTGATTGTCGAATGACTGTAAATGGAAAAAGAATAAAACAAGAATCTCAGTGCGTTTTCATTTTATGCATTTTTGAATTTTTGGCCAAAATCGACCATTTTCCCCAATTTTGAGATTTCCGAAAAATTGCAATTCTGTCTTTTTTTAGCTTATATTTTACAAATATACACCAGTTTCCTTCATTTTTTGATTTCTCTGGAAGAGGAAAGTCTATTGAACTTATTTGAAAGAAAAAATTTACAATAATATTAAAATTTCACAATTTTAGGCCATTTTTTGCATTTTTTTCCGGAAAATGCCGAAAATTTCCGAGAATTTAACGAAATGAGGTATGAATGTCAAATAAACAGCAAAATGTGTCTTTTTGAAAGTTCTACCCATTTCTGCAAAAAAGTCAATTTTGATATCGGATGGACTTAGCATTGCTTAGCGCGTTTTGCAACTGAGCTCTTCATATGTCAATACTATGACATATACAGGATGGTTAAAATGATATACTCATTTCAACAGGATTGTATGCCTGCATAAATATTTGGTCATTTTTTATATGTCTGAGCAATAGTTAGAAGTAAGACAATGCTTGAGACACAAGTAACACTCAAGTTTCTGCTTACTATGACCATTTTGCTGCATTTTTGGTACACAGGGTGATCAAACATGCATTATCTCAATAATTGACCTGATCCATTAGACGTTGGTTTATTTGTTACTGTTAATCCGTGCAATTATGGTATTATGCATTAAGAACAAATAATTATTGCTATTCATCAACGTTTTCACAATGTACGAAACTTGTCATGAAAATTTTGACCCTTTAACATTGTTGAAACTAGTTGTGGAAATACCCTGACAATGATAAAGTTTATCTCGCCAAAATATATTCAATACATCACCTACCATTAATTTTTTGGCATGAAGAGACATTTCTGTTTCTCATTAAAACGTGTGCGAAAAATTATTCTTGTAGGATTTCAACTTTAGGCAGGACGACTTTCGAAAGATTGGTAATTTTTATCAATTTTGTGTACAAGTCAATGGGCTTTTCCTCCACCGTCTTTTCCTCCACCGCCTCCCTCGTTGACTCGGTTCACATTTTGAGCCAAAAATCTCTTAGTTTTTGTTCAATTGTCTTGGAAGTTTTTATATTTGAAAGACAATTAAATTGCCCACACAATGATACCAAACTTGTTGCAGTAGGTAATAAACTTCTTGAATAAAACTGCATTGAACTACGAAAAGAGAGTTTTTATGTTACATCTCCCCCATATTGGCATGACCAATTCATGACTTATGATCAGATGTGTTCAAGTTTGTCACTGTTTTTCTTTTCTTTGATATGTTGTAACTTTACAGCACCCACCTACAAAGGATCCAATTACCAAACATCTAGCCAATCACAGCCCTCCTTGATGATGTCATCATCGGGCATCCAATCAGCAAGAGGTACAGGCGGCAATATAAAGATCTCATCGCCATCTTCCATAAGTTATACGAAAGACAGCTCTAATTTGAAAGCAAATTACAGCACACATACAAGATCAGCAAGCTTCGCTCTAGGTAAGGAAAAAGTATACATTCAATTGGAATTTTTAACTACCGTATTGTTTCTATTAATCGCCCATTCTCTATTAAACCCCCACCCCAAAAAATTTCAAAGAGAAGTGTTAAAAAACATTCAATTTTGTAGCATTTTTGTGTATCATTAGCTTTAACCAACAATCAGGAAACGGTACCAATGAGGTCGCGATCCCGGAAATGATGAAAAATCAGTCAGTACTTCCGGGTTATCGGGGGCCATATAACAGTAAGTTGCTGTAATTGTTAAGATTACTTAGCAATTTTGTGCAAATTTTGATGTTGAAAATTGGTCTCTAATAATCGCCCACCCTTCAAAAAATGTCGCCGCCCATGGGCATTTATTAGGAACAATACGGTAGCTGGAAATTTAGATCTGGGTCCGATTTCACTAACATTTAGCGATGGTCGCTAACCCCGTTTTGATCGCTAACTCCAAAAATGATTGCTATAAATAGTGGGTATTTTTAACAATTTAGCGAATACTTTTGGAGTTGAGCGAGATTACCTGTTTTTATCCGGTCAGTCTTGTATTAATTAGTTTTGATTGTGTAGTAATTGTTAATTTTTAAGGAGCAGATAACAATACCTTAAAGGGTTTAAGACCTCCCAGCCTACTCCTCCATAATTTTATTCAAGTTTTGCTTGAGCTTTTGAATGCAATATTTTTTGATTAATTGATCTACTCATGTAAATATCTTTACATTTAAAAATGCTCACAACAAACAACAATTTTTTCCTCAACTAAATGCACAGGTGAATCATATAAAGAAGCCAATTAATTGGTCATAAACATTTTTTTCCCGCACTAAATGCACAGGTGAAAAAAGGCCTACGTCTAACCAGTCTACTCCAGTCAGCTCAAACAGTGCCAGCTCAACTTCATTAGAAGAAGGTAAGAATCACTGTCAGATATTATCATCATCATCTTCAGCCGTTATCAGTCCACGCTGGACGAAAGCCTCAGCATATTTCTGCCATAATGGTCGGTTTCTAGCTGTTCCCTTCTACTGCACCATTCCCTAATAATTATCTATTTTGTCCTGCCATCTCACACTTTGTCTTCCTCTATTTCTGCTCCCATCCATAGGTCTCCATGATGTTATTATCGGAGTCCATCTGTTGTCTTTTCGCCTGCTGATATGTCCAGCCCACTTCCATTTATTAAGTTTGATAGTTCTCATAATGTCTTAGACTTGAGTTTGTTTGTTTCCTCACCCATATATTTGTTTTTCTGTCTTTATGTATTAAAGTAATTCCAAGCATATTTCTTTCCATGTTGTGTTGTGCTGCAGCTATTTTATTTGACAATGCCCAGATATAAACCACCTTTAAAGCATAGTTTGTATAACTCAAATATGGTGTAGGTAGGGACGTGCCTCTACAGAATTTTAAAATCCACCCATCAAAATACATGTACCAATTTCCAAGAAAAATGAGACCCATCCATTTATCAAATCTCCCAAATTTTGAGTCAAATTTATTCAAAATTGCATGTTTTGGCACAAATTTTCTAAAGTTTTGTGAAGAAATTAGTGGAGAAATGCACTATAGTTTTTTTAAATTTGAAAAGAAAACTTATCAAAATACCACAGTTTGCAAAGAAAAAGGACTGATTGAAATAAAATAGAGTGTGATTTTGCTACCCGAATTCATGGCATGAAACCATAACCCCTTTTGTACAAAGTACACTTCCAGGAACAAAAGAGAGAACAAAACCATTGGATGTGAGTTATATTTTGAGCAAATAATGTCCATTTTGCAAGGGAGCACTTCAAAAATCAACCATAAGTCAGTATAGGTAAAACTGAAAACCTAGACCTCAGCTAGTTTGAAATGTACCATCTTTAGAAGCAAAGCATTAAACAAAATTTACTTAGGGGCGGCTTCAAAACTCAACCGGCGGTTGTCTGCGGGTTCTGGGCGGTTCAACCGGAATAAACAATAGCCAACCACCCAGAACCGGCCAGAACTGCCCAGAACCGGCAGACAACCGCCGGTTGAGTTTTGAAGCCGCCCCTTACTAAATAAAACAAAGAAAGGTTTATTCCTTTTTGTTTTGTTTCAGCCATTAAGAGAGACATGAAGCAGCCCACTAACACTGATATAGCCAAGCTACAAGCAGAGATACAGTCACTGAACAGAAGACTGAAGGTAGGTCCTGTGAATTCCCAAATGAGGTCAAAGTCAAGCGATATAATTGAACATTTATTTAAAATAGGAGCATAGTTACAAATGAAAAAAAAAAAGCTAGAGCTAGTTGGATTGTGTACATCTTGCGTTGACACCAGGACAGAGTGGGCGTTATATGTTTTGGAAGAATTTTTTCTATAATTGTGACTTGCACCCAGCTAAATACACAAGTTTGTGTACCCAGAAATGCTATAGCATCTAAAGGTGCGTTTACCCTGTGACGACTTAGGGGTAACGACAAGCAACGTAGACCTGCGGATTTCAGTTATGAATTATACCCACCTGTCATCGTTAGTAAAAGTCAGTTAACGCTCACCCAATCCGCTAGCCACGCACACTATCATTACTATCAGTCGTTTTCAGTTGCAAGTTCGTTACCCTCCGTCGTTACCCTACGTCACAGTGTAAACGTTCCTTTATGAGTGTCATTTGAAATGTCAGCCATTCCTATAGGGGTTTTATGGTGATGAAAATGAGTTACAATTCCCCTCTTCAAATTCTTTGGATGACTCAATAGGGTCTTTGTTTAGAACCCTATAACCCCTTGAGAGCAAAGTTTTCTACACTTAAATTCAACTTAAGGAGCTGCTTCAAAAATTAACCGGCCTGCTGGTTCTGGACAGTTCAACCGGAATAAACAATAGCCAACCGGCCAGAACCGGCTGACAACAACTGGTTCAGTTTTGAAGTGCCCCCTAAATTACAAACTGTACTCTTGGTTTCCAATTACAGAGGGCTGAGAAAAGCAAATGGTGACCGTTATGGGTCAAAGGCACAGTAGATTCCATTATAGTTGGTGATAGTTATTCATATTGGAGACAAGACTAATCGACACTTTTTTTGATGGAATTCACCAATCTGAATCAACTATTGAAAACACTCCTTGCTTTGTCAATTTTCAGAGTGCTGAGAAAAGCAAATGCTCACTGTTATAGGCAGCAGAGCAAGCCCCATTATAGTCAGTGACAGCTATAACGTTGGGACCGTGTACACAGAACTGCCGTAAACGTGTACAAACTGTTTCAAACGGTTAGCCGTACATGTGCTTAATCGACCTTCCTCTTGGATTTTGTGCGAATTTTCCCCAAATCCAATCTATCATTTACATTTTCATGTGCATCATCTTTAACTAAAATGAGCCTGAATGACAAGATAACGATTTTTGTCAGGCCACGAAAATAGCAATGTTTTATAAGCTTAACCTTCACATATGGAGTCACTGGCTGAGTTAGGACTCTATGTGAATTTGGCCTGGGCAAAGAATTTGTATGATTTACACGTGTACACTGTTACACGAACGAATAAAATGCTGTGTAAACGGTTTTGTTATTAACCGTGAACTCCCAACATTAGACAGCTATTCATCAGGCATGAGAATTTTCAGATAATTATCTGATTTCAGATATTTTGTCATCCAAAAGCATCCAAATTCAGATAATTTGGGGGCTTGATTTAACCTTTTTAGTTAAATTTTACTAAATTCAGATATTTTTCATGAAAAATTATTCTCATTCCTGATTCATATTGGAGCCCTATATATAGATCTCTCAGAGGACAGCTTGCTTTGATGCAATTCTCTGATCTGAATCAAATAAAATATTCCTTGCTTTGTATTTTCAGAGTGCAGAGAAAAGCAAATCACCAGTATCAGTAGCAGATACAGTAACACGGACCATAGTAGGGGACGGATATTCTTTGGAGCCCTATAGATACCTCAAAGACAAGCTTGCTTTGATGCAATTCTCTGATCTGAATAAAGTAAAATATTCCTTCCTTTATATTTTCAGAGTGCAGAGAAAAGCAAATGGTCGCCGTTATCAGTAGCAGATACAGTAACTCGCATCATAGTTGGCGACAGATATTCATTGGAGTCCTATAGATCACTCAAAGACAAGCTTGCTTTGCTGGATGCAGCTATTGGGAATCATGATGGCAATGCTATATTAGTGGTGAGTTGCCCATCTTTTCATCCAACATGTGACCGTTCACCACAAACGTCCCAAAAAGTTGCTGTTTTAAAAGAGTTTCAACTTCACTTCTTGGAGTCATATGTGACCTGCTCCAACGAAACCCAGACAAAGTAGAGAAAAATAATTGTTCTGATTTGACCATTTATTGAAAATGCCAACATTTCATGCTTTAAAACCACACATCACTGGTTGACATTGCTCGATGTTTTGTTGATGAAAAGTCAATTTTCCCAAGAAAATTCCTTTGTTTTCTATTGAGTTTTGGCTTGTTCATTTGGCTGTTTCTCCATAAGTGTTCTGGCGAATTTGTCCGGGTTTCGTGGGAGCAGGTCACTTATGGACTTGAAACAATTATCAGTTGATTTTAAGGTTGACCGTTTTTGCCCATCTGACTCATTAGGTCAGTTGGTAGAGCGTGGCGCTAGTAATGCCAAGGTCCCAGTTTCGATTCCTTGATGGTCAGTGATTTTTCACCGACTGTCATTTATGTTGTGTGTGGTAGAAGTACAAAAAATATCATTTCTAATTATCATTTAGAACTGAAGATACAGTGATGTAAATCGGTAATTTACCGGTTAATTTACATGGTAAATTACCGGCATTAAAAGTGGTAAATTAAGTAAAATAGGTTTTTTTGAAAATTGAATTTTTTTCATTTTTTTTTTTCAATTATTATATTTTACTTATTTTACTTAATTCACCTTAATTTACCGGTAATTTACGGCAGTTTTTAATTTACCGGTAAATTAACAACATTGTGAAGATATGTTCTAATTGAATCTGCAACAAAATTGACCAGGAGCCAACTTTTCTGTACATTTGTGGTGTGGATGGTCACATATCATATGTACCATATTTTCACTGGGGCAAAAGTCATGACCTATTTTTGTGTTTCAATGATAATCAAGTATAATGAACCATTTCACTTCATTTCACCTGTTTTGACCTCTTTTACCTCTTTTGAATTCATATTATTCTCAGATTCATTTAATTGCCTTATACAACACTAATTTTGATCCAGTGTTTGTAAAATAAATAATGAGTTTGTCACAATCAGCAAGTAAAAATTGCAATTTAGTCATAATTTTTATGTGTGTCAAATATGTCAAGTGCACCGTTTTTAACTCTTTCACCGTATTAAATTTTTCACCATCTGTCCTATTTCACCGGAAAGCCGTTCTGAGCGGCTCACAGAGATCTTAACTTTATGATACGATAATTGTAGTGCGCCAAGGTTGTTCTCCTTGCTAATAAAAATGATAGTGCCAGATAGCTCTTTGTTTCAACTGCTTGCTGGCGAATTTTCGACCAATTCAGGCTTGTAGTTTGTTTTTTAGAGCTATTTGAAAAAAATATTTCAAAGTAGACATTCCGGCAAATCGTGCACGCTTTTGCGAGCCGCTGTGAGCGGCTTGCTGGAGTGAAAGAGTTAAAAAGATTTGAATTCATTTTATGTGTAATATTAGGCCTAAAAAAAATATGGTTGTTTGCCCTCTGCGACCGACCCAAAAAATGCCAAAAATTAGGGTCGCGATTTAAGGTTTTTTTTTTTTTTACAAACATGTAAAATATGAAAACTCAATATTTTCAATGGAAAACATAAAATTTAGCAATATAAAGTCACATTTAATAGCGTAAAATGCATATTTCCTCTAAATAATTATCCACAATGTTTGATTAAGCCCTCCATTGCTTGGCATTTGCGATAAAATCTATGGCATGACATCATTCTTAAAGTATATGTGAAGAGTAAAAAAAAAAAAAAAAAAGGATCGACCTACCGACCCTCCAAATTTTTGGTCATTAAGGGCAAACAAACATTTTTTTTTGGCCTTATTTGCAGGTTGTCTTGTTCATGAGGAAAACTCTCAGTAAAACAATATTCTATAATGAACTCAGCAAGAGGCCCGAAGCAGCCAATCAGTACATAGCTTACATCAAGACTCATCATGATAAGAGAAATGATGTCGCTTCTGAAATGGGGTAAGTACTGGAGACATTCCATTCCATGGTATAGACAGCAGCGGACATTTGGGCATCTTGTTTACATCCAGGGGCCGTATTCATAAAACTCCCTTACACTTAAGTGGAATATATTACACGTAAGTGTAAATGTAACACTTAAACTTATAGTGTTACACTTTCACTCATTTCATTTCATTTCATGTTTATTAAAATTGCACTTGGTGGTCCTAAGACCAAATTACATACAATTTAAAAAATATAATACAAGTATAAAATAATAATAATAAGACAATTCATTGCACAAATTAATATAAACCATAATTACACACTCAAAATGGAATACTTAAAAATTTAGTAAAAAAGGAGCATTATAAAATGGAATACTTTGAAAAAAGAGGATAGCAGGATAATCCTTGGCACTATCTATTGAGTAAGTTTATGTAGTAGGGGATGGCGCTGTCTTGAAACCTACTCGTTCTTGCTCGGAGGTTTGAGATCTTGTTGGCAGTTCGCAGATTCCTCCCATGGCTCTCAAATCTGGTAGGAGGAATGAGGTCACTTGTACGAATGGATTGAGAAAGCCCTATGGCGAACTTCAGACAATGACCTTCCCTCCTATCAGATAGAGAGTCCATGTCGCATTCATTGAGAGCGTTTTTGTAGGATGTATATTTAGTACCAAGGATAATCCTGCAAGCACATTTCTGAATTTGTTCCAAGATATTGCACTGAGAGTTGGTTAATGATGAATTCCAAACAACATCGGCATATTCTAGCAATGGTCTGACATAGCCTTTATATATGCATTTTAATTCACTTAAGTGATTCCCTTAACTTTAAAGCTCAAATTTTGCTTTATTGCAGTGTGTCATTTTTGTTCTTTTTAAATGTGATTTCAAGTACAAAAATGCTAACCCATAATTAGTAAAAACCATTTTCAAGTATTAAACTGACTCTCTTTAGTCACACTTGAAGGGTTTTCTTCTTTTTTAAGAAGCAAATTATGTAAAATATATGCTTTAGAATACCTATGTGACTGAAGGGCAACTTTTAAGGTTGCTCCAATGTCCCCTTAAAAGTTGCCCATATAAGATTTAAGGGATTCCCTTAAATATCCAGTAAGAGTTTGTCTTAAAATTCAGCAGATTTAAGGGAAACTCTTAAAAAAGTTGCACTAAAGTGTGCCTTATGAATACAGCCCCAGGACCTTTGTCCAATTTAGTACGGTGAAAACAATTGCTGACTTCCCATATTAAACTCAATGGAGAAAATGCTGGCTCTCAGAAATTTTGGTTGATTCTAGCAAATTTTCAATCAAGTGAGATGTGGCTGTAGTATTGATTGTTTTCACCGCGCACGAAATCTAACTTGAGTTATTTTTAGATCATTGTGCTGCATATGACATTGATTCGCTTTTGGCTATTGAATAAGCCTGGGACTAAAACCCGGGTACCTGGCAGTCATGAGCTTAATTAGCCGGGTACAAAATCTGCCGATCGATTACCCAAACTGGACAATAAAATCATAGAATTTTGAAGCAAAACAATTATGTTCAAACATTTTTTATAGAAATAATCAACTGATAGAAATAAACATAAATTACGACCACAATCTGTGAAAAATCAAATTGTTTTGTGTAATTGAGACATCGTATGGTCGTAGTAGAACCGTCAAACTTCCCGTTCTAACATTGTAAATGCTCAGTAATCAATTCCCGGGTACGCGACTGGAAAAAAAGTCGGGTACCCGGGTAGCAAATTACCCGAAAAGTCCCAGGCCTACTATTGAAGGGGAATCAGGACTCATGTTGGCCAATGTGCTGACCCAATTGAAGAGGCAAGCTGCCATCTTGATTATTGTGCTTGGAGGGCGAGTTTTTTACTTATTGTATTTAGCAGGGGTACGGCATTTCGAGATTCGTCATAATTAAAACCGCAGGAGAATTTGCTGATATGTGACCCGTCATATCGAAACGTACCTTAAGGTCGGCAAAATCAAAATTGGTATTTTGGTCCCATCTGAAAGCTGAGATTTTAAGCTTTAAAAAGACACCTTGATTTTGGTTATTGGATGTTCGGTTGCGAAGTTACACCCAAATTGGTAAAAGGCATCCGGCTGATTAGGAAAACTATAGTTCTGAGAAAATCGAGTTTAAAGTTTTTGTACTTAGTAAATCTTGAATGGAGAGAGGATTTTTAGCTTGGTTTTTAATACATTTTTCTTATGTTTTGATGTTGGAACCTGATTAATATGATAGAATACACTTCAATGATAACCTTTCTGATGAAATTAGAAATTTGACCTTGGACGTGATTTTTGACTATTAGCTTCAATGGCCCGTATCTCGTAATGTACTATGCCGGTATTAAGGGACCTTTCGATATGACGATCCACATATAATTCAGTACAAGTCATAATACACACTGCTAGAATTGCAAACGAAGTATGTGTGTGCTAATAATTCAATATTGCCATTGGCGTAGAGAGTCAAGATTTACACAATCTAACAAGCTGCTAATGGTTTCCAAACAGCTGGGAGGTACCATAACTTAATTAGCTCAGGGGATATCAACAATTTCTTACAAAGTGCCGAATTAAATTTGTAACTGTACATTGAAAATATTGGAAAATGTTCCATGTCGAAAAATAAATGCAAAGGCTAAACAATTTGAGTTATCAAGACATTATTTATTTGATTTTTGTTGTATGAAATAAACATATTCAACGCAATTGGCAATCAGCTCGTAAGCCATGCTGATTTCACAGGTACTGACACCTAGCTCTGTTAGAGGTGATAGATAATATTTTAATCAAAATGTTTAATTATTTTCATTGAGAAACAGACATAGTAACATTTTCCATTTGTTAAAAATATTTTTGAAAATACCTTAAATATTTGTCAGCATAGATTAAAACTATCACGTTTGTTTCATTACGGTTCATAGATGGGTCATGTGACAATCATCTGTGATATGGAATAGGAAACCCTAGCTAGAAGTGATGAACCACGGATGAACTGCATGTTGGTGCAAGACGGTTCAATCAGTCTACGTCTATACAATGTCTCAATTACACAAAAACTCTGCATTTTTTGCCACTTGTGGTGGCCGATTTATTATGTTTATTTTGATCAGAAACACTAAATGATGATTTAATTGTTCAGTTAGGGTAATTGATTGATAGATTTTGTACCTGGGTAAGCTTATGACGAGTTTTACCCGGGTTTTAGGCCTAGTTAAAGCAATACTATAAGATTGTGATCAAAAATTGTTTATAGTATAAACAGCATAAAATGAAGGAATGTAAGGCATTTTCAAATAATTTTCTTGTTCAAAAAACTATTCTGTCCCCGAAAATGGTCAAAAAAGCATATGCATGCTTTCCTATACAAATACATGTGGAATTAAATTTGGGATCCCAAATTTAATTCAACAAATGGTCATAACAGAAAAAAGTAAGCATATTTAAGTCAAATAATTTGGAGGGTATCATTATCTACCCAAAACAAACCCTAAAAGCTAAAAAAAATCAAAAGTGATGGGTTACAGGGGGCGCTTCATTTGTTACACTTTATAGTATTGCTTTAAAAATAACATTTGCATATATATCAAGATTACTATCAATACATATGTGTGAATGGTCCTAAGTTTAATCAAATTATTGACACGATAAAAGAAGTTTTGTGGTAAAATTGTGTAAAGGTTACAAAAAGTCTACATTGATAATTCTTCCTGATATTGTTTGCACAAATTATTAGACTATCTTTTATACCGTGTTTGTGGAATATTCTACAGTTTGCAAGAGTATAACTGGCTTTTTTTATACCTTTGTTTGCAAAAGTCTTTGGAAATTCTCAAATGTGCCCCAAATGACCAGATAAGGCAAAAAAAAAAAAAAAATTGTTGTGTTGCCCTCACAGGCCAAAAAACGGGAGGACCGGACGGTCGGATTTTTTTCTGTTTCTTTTTCTTTTTTAGTATTAATGTAAGTATGACCTCCAGATCTTGAGATAAATGGTACAATGCAAAATATGTGAGGTGAGAAGTGTTTTTTGTGCGAAATATATTCATGAAAATTTGATAAATAAATGATTCAAAAAATAAAATAAAAATTGTTGTTTGCTAATATTTATTAAAACTCGTAACTAAAAAGGTAGTACACCTTCCGGTTCCATTTATTTCATTCCAATTAAAGAATTTATAATAATTTTTTTTGAATATACATACAAAAAAGAATGTGATGACCTCTGCACAGAGAGTGCTAGACTTTTACGTATCTGCATGCATACTAGTAGTTTTGCGATTGAGGATTTCAAGTAATACAAGAGACTAGCTAAAAACTAATCTATTTGCAGTATCGTACTGCGAATAAGAGGCAGCTCGTCTACTATTCGCAGTACTGCAGATACTGCGAATTTTTATTTAGGTGGCATCGGCATCTTCTTATTCACAGTCCGATACTACGAATTTATTCGCAGTACGATACTGCGAATAGAGTCTTCCAAAACAAAAACATGTCCGTCGAGTCGCTGAAGTATTTACTGCATTTTCAAGGCGAAAAACACATAAATGTCAAAAAAATTACAACAAGCGTGTACAAAATAATAAATAAAAAAGCCGGTCGTAGAATTTCAAAATTTACGACCGGGCGGGTGAGGGCAACACAACAATTTTTTTTTTACGCCTAATGTATATGGGATAATAACCTAGTCAAAAAAAATAAACCAAATGTTCTTTTTTCTATTGTTGCAGGCATTTATGCAGGTTGGAGGAAGCAGCGGTAAGTATAACTCGTGAATTGAGTGCAAGAAAGTTTAGACCACTTACATATGTCCCATAATGCATCTTGAAACTACTGTAATGGACCGGGCCGGTGATGGACACAAACGTCAGTATTCCAGAAAAGTGTTTTGCTAAACCACGGTTTAGATCAACTGTCGAGAAATGATACACATGTACCGTTGCAGCTTTCAAGCGGAACCGTTCAATGAGCCGTGTTGTTGAAGAGAATTAAAACCGTGGTTTAGCTAAACACCTTTCTGGAATACGAGCCCAAGTGTTTGGCCAGGGAAAACTACATAAAACAATCACAAGACACACAAAACAATAATAAAAGAGCTGCAGACAGATAAATAAGGTTGTCATCATCTATTATCACAATTATTGATATTCCAACTTAAAATCCTAAACAGAGACTGCCGCTATATTCCAATTGAAAGCTGTCATGTTGCTAAAGGGACAGTCAACAGTTTACTCAGTAAAAATAACATGAAGCTTATGTGAGCTTTATGTGAGCATCGATTTCGAGCAAGTACTGCAATGCAGCAACAAATCAGCCAATGGGAAGCGTCGATAGTAAATTCAAGGCGACGCTAATTGATTGCCAGGAATAAACAAGTCGACGCAAATCTTCATCTCCAGAACCACGCACAAATGCGTCGCTCGGCCCGCACAATTGCGTACCACAGAGCGACATAAAAATGCATGCTAGAGAAAAAGATAAGGACAATTAATAACGCAATTAGCGCAACAATTTGGATGACACAAACAATTTGGCTCTATTTAGATAAATAGAGAAAGCCTAAAAACGCAAGAGTTCAGGAATGTGCGCCCTGAGCAACTGTAAAGACAGTCAAGGAAAGGAAATCCCCGAGTCAAGTCAGAAGTCGAGTCATTCTGTACACAGTCAAAGTCGACGCAATAATGCGTAGACATGTCATCTTAAAGTTAAGATAAATAACATTTCAAAATCAAGGTAGGGAGACACCCGTAGGCATGGGCATTTCACTACTGTAAAGTGTGCAAGCGATGATATTATAAGATCTGCGCACTATACAGTGTGCAAGTGACCATTTTATAAGTTCTACGCATTGCGCACAACTTAGAAATGGTCGACTGCGCAATTTACAGTACTTTCAAGATGCATAATGGGACATACGAAAGTGGTCTATTGCTGCCATTTTTCTTTACCATATTACTTTTAGGTCTAAAATCAAAATTTTCATTTACAAATTTCCGCTCGTTTTGTTGGAGTACCTCATTTATTTTAGCAAACATTACCTATGCCATCAATCTAGTTCACACATTATACTGATTTCTTTGTTAATCCTTCCTCTATTCTCTTCATAGATGTGGCGATACGGTACTGCAAATCTTAGCTCAATACCTCATGCCAGGCTCAAGAATCTTATGGAGTGTCGGGGGTGAGTATATGTTGAATTTTGAATTGATTGGGCCGGGGGGGGGGGGCACTCACATGTGGGCAGGATATATATGTCCGGCGGTCAAGACCCCCTTTTTCAGGCCGCTCACTAGAAGCGTGGTTCAGTTCTTTTGACCCCGTATTTGAGGAAAACTACAATATTTTGTCTCCAACTGCCAAAATTACTCTGGAAATGCAAAAGCTTTCAGCTCAGGAGGCTATTTTTGGCCAAAATTTCAGTTCACTAGACCCCCCACCCAAAAAAAAAAAATTGTTTTTCAAAATCGGTTTCAAAGGTCCAATTTTTTAAAGAAAATCAGTTCATCTGACCTCCATTTCGGCACTTTGCACCTGCCATACCTAACACTTTCAAAGTTGAGTGCCCCCCCCCCCCAATGTGATTGGGCTCAATTTGCAACATTTTACTATTTAGCTTCATTCAGAAGTCAATGAGAGTTGATCTGGAGTTGATCTGAATTCTACCACTCGACTTCCTTCATCTTGGACATGAGCCAAAATACTTTGTTGAAAAGTATCCACTTCAGAGTAAACAAACAGATGGAGGTCACTATAAACTAATGTTATGTACAACTCCGTTTTAGGTCAAATGTCCAATGGTCAGTGAACTGGACTCTTAGTTGCCAGTGTAACTCTAGAAGAAGGTTGAAAGTACATCAATCAAAAAGTTGAGGTTCTAAAAAAGTGAAAATTTTGGAGTCAAGTAATTTTTGCGCCGCGCAGCACAACCAATTTTACAAAGACTTTCTTTGTCTACATGACAATTTTAACATGAGTGGTACATACACATTGGTTTTTGTGATGCATGTATTTTCAAGCTAGAGCGAGAAAAACCCGGAAATGAATTAAGTCCAAAAAGTTCTCACTTTATGTCATACCTAGTGTTGAACTCATCGCGTAAAATCAAACAAGATCTCCCAGTACAGTTGAAATTTTATTCTAGTAATAGAGATTGTGATTTCTGTTTTGCAGGATGTGGTTTGACAAGAACCCCAACTTGGCAGAAGAGTCGAACAGCATCCAAGAACAAATCAATTTACTCAATAAACAGTTACTAATAGAGGTAAGGCATTGATGATATTGTCTGAATATATAAAGCAGGTTTCGGAGTGTGCCTCTTGGTGGTCGCACGACCATGCAGTGTGACCCTTTTGAAACCTAGTAAAATTTAGTATGTAAACAATATTATATGAACTTAAGGAGATTCACTAAAGAAACCGATTTGATATTTTGAACACAATATGTCAGTTTAGACAAAGATTTACAATTTGGGCAAAAAGTGGATTTAACTCATAATATTCAGAAAAAAAGTACCTCAAGTTTCTTACTCAAAAATTCTGGAAAATTAAATAAAATTTGCTTGTATAAAATAGTTATTAAAAAAAACTTATTTAGAGTCTAGAAACTATTGTTATTAAGCCTAACTGAAATTTGCTTTTGTTAAATTGAATTTTTTGGACTGTAGAATTTATTATGTCTATTTTAAATTTGATCTTAATATTTGAAATATTGCCAACGAAGATAGAAAAATTTCCATTTTTTTCAAAAACTCTCATTTCCTTACCATTTTTGACCTAATTTAGTAAAAAAATTTAGTAAAAAAATTAGTAAAAATTAAAAATTTGAGTTTCTCTCCTCTGAACATTTAATTGTTTCTACATGTACAGTCTAAAAGATATAGAGGTTTGAAATTTTACAAAGTAAATTTAGGTCTGGATTTTCTTTAACTTTTGGGGAAAATGTTTGGCACTTTTTCGGCAATCAAATCGTTCTTGGTCATGCATCAACACCCTTTAACTCTATAATCCCCCCTCAGAACATCAGGCCATAGGTTAAAAAGCCCATTAAGTCATAACTTTCTCATTTTAATTGATATATTCTTGTTTGCAAGTGTTAAGAAAACCTTTAATTGTTGTTGTTTCTTTCATTTCTTCTGCAGACCACTGATGATAAAAATGAGAGAGAAGGTCGTTCACCCTTCAAAGAAAACCCACGCAAGGCCAATCTGTACTTTCAACCACTTACTACAACTCTATTTTATTGTTCTATTTATCACTATGGAGAAAGCGAGGTAAGATGTCTTATTTGTTTTTATTAGAGGGGATGTTCCTAGCTCTTTAAAATTAATTTGCAAATGAATACCAGAATGCAAGACCGACCCAAGTCCACTTTTTTAAGTTATTGCATACCTGCCAACTAGTCCGTTTTTTCCGTATTTAGTTCGTTTTTTGGATTTTTAGGTGTCAAAAAAATGTACTAATACGTTTTTTACGATTTTAAGAAAAAAAATCAGAGGAGAGAAATATAGAAAAATACGAAAAAAAAAACGGAAAAAAAAACAGAGCCCTCATTGGTACGAAATCTGTAGAAATATTAATTATTGCAGAGGGCGCAGTGTCAGTACAGTCAGTAATTGCTATAGCTACAGGCGAAGTTCACATTCCGCAGTAATTCGCTAGCACTACCGGTAAGCGACCTGAACGTAACACTCTATCGTATGTGTAGTTAGTACCGCCATGATTATTTTGACATGCCAGCTGACTTCTATATTGGTGTATACGACAGTGTTTGCGTTAGCAACTTTGGAACTAATCATGGCTCCTCAAAGACGGAAACAAGAATATTCAGACATGTATGCAGAAATGTATCCGTGTGTAAAGAAATCAACGAAAGATGAAAGTTACGCCCATCAACAAGTTCACAGCAGTAGAGGTAAAGATAATTAATTTAACTGTTTTTGAATTTTATGCATAAATGATGTCTTTATTGGAAGGCATTTTCATGTAAAAAATCTCTCCTAGTTAAAGACCTCCTTTGGTTTTTAACAGCACAGAAACGCCCGCTAAGAGTTTTCAATTGCCCTGGAGTCTATTCAATACATGTGTCTAATACTTTAATGCATTTTGTGTCTTTATTAGAAGGCTCTTTCATGTAAAATATCTCTCCCAGAAGGGCCTCCTATAGGCTTTTA
>JXSR01S041458.1:56083-66462 GCA_000969725.1 Ophiothrix spiculata | reverse complement strand
ACATGAAAATGTTGAATTCATGCATTTTCTGTTCTAATTTGTTGTTTGTTTTTCCTTGTAAATGCCTAATCTAGAAGGGCATCTTGAGGGTTTTTAAGTGTAGGAGACCTCTGGCTTCGGGGGGCTTCGCCCCCTCGACCCCCACCGGGGCGTTGCCCTTGGACCTCACCAGGGGCCCTTGAACGGGCCCTGGACCCCCGGCCGTAAAGTGCACGCTACGCTTCGCAGAATCAGATTTCTTGGATATCAATGTTGGCAGGTATGTTATTGACGGAAGAGGCTTTCTTATACTATAGCTAGGGCTACCTTGTATGTGCAAGATTAAAATGAGTCCTTACCACAAGTGCCCCCCAAAGGTCCTTTATGTATTCAAAAGTTGTAAAAATCCATTGACTTGGGTCAGTATTGCATTCATATGTTGTTTTACTGAGTGTATCATAAGTAGTCAAAACCTTGTTCTCAGCTCAATTTCCTCTTGAAATTTGAATCTAATTGGTGTTATGTGTAAGTTCTTTCTATATTGCTTAGAAAACATGCAAAAATTTAAAAATCACTAGTCTCATTTCAAAATGGCGGTCGTAAGACCCATATAAGGAAAAGTAAAATTATGTGAAAATACTGTTTTTCCTGACTGATTTTTTCAATGAAATTTGGCTCAGACAAGCAGAGCATAAGCGCAGATGCATTACTGCTAAGGATGGGTTATTCCGTGTATTTTCTCTTACGTGTAACGTATTCATGAATGCGTGCGTGTATCGTGTACACGTATGAAACCAAAACAAAAGGTCAATGGCAGAACGTAACCGTACAGCATTGCCAACCATGCCAACAGTTGAAGCTTAACCCCGGGAGCTTACCAAGTTTGTAAGTTTACACGCCCAGTAATATCCCCCGGACATTAGATAGGAAGTAATTGAGTAAAATATTCACAGATTTTTGTTTTTAGTCCTTTGATGCCGCAGATTTCGGGCCGTGTCTACCCCTTAGCAGACAACTTTTTTCTTGCACAAGTCGCCATATTGTTATTGTTTCGATATCAATTACCCACGATTCCCCGTATGTCACTGTCGACGCTCGTGATATCAATCAAATTTAGTGCTGGGCGGTATGCTTGAAATCCCGCCTATTTTCAGGTTCGCCGCGCGGGGAAACACTATATTATAATAACGATCTTTTTCATTTATCGGGGCAACGATTTTTAGTTATATCGCCCAACACTAAATTGACAAAACCAGGAAGTGACGCGTATGAAAAACAAGAAATCACAAAGTACATAAACACATTCTTTTTAGTCAAACATTACAAAAAATCATCGATTTAATATCCCTAAACTATAATATATAACACATAAAAGGACATATCAAAGAGGTAAGTGACTTTTGTAAGACTGAACTTTGAATTTCTTCTGCGCTATATTTTGTCAACACCGCCGCATTCGAGGTCTACGGCAATGCCCGATCATAGCTCAGAACATTATTTTGTTTCATCCGTGTACACGTTTACCACTTATTTGTTACGTGTAACGGATCATGCGTGCGTGTAACGCATCATGCGTATAACGTGCCCAACCTTAGTTACTGCACAAAATATTAAATCCAGATGGATCTCACCCCCTTTTTACAGGGACTTCCGTTTGAGGAGAGTGAGCTCTAGTTATTGAGCCACCCTGCTCCCCTCAAATGCTTTATGGGAGCTCAATTAATAGAGCCCCTTGCATGATGGTATTAACATCTAAATTTCTAAATAGCTCCCCTAATTGCTCCCTTAAAGAACTTCAGGAGAGCTTCTGATAGAGCCCCAGGTAATTTCAAATGGAAGTCCCTCTTTTTACATTAAAAATAATACATGCAGCACATAAAAAAAGGTAAAGGGGACGGCCGGTATTTCACAGGTCGGAGTGCCCATCTCTCTTACGAAGCGTTTGGGCTAGACTCCACAATTTGTTATATTTGCGGTGAGGGGTTAGCCACACCTCCTAGCCCGCGAGTCTGTTACCTTCCCAGCATTGAAGAAAACCCATTTGACACCTGGGTGGAGAGGAGCACATTAGGGTAAGTATCTTGCTCAAGGACACTACACATGCCGCCCCCCGGAACCCACAACTCTCCATGCCCGGTGATTAACAGTCGAGGACTTTACCGCTAGGCCACGCATGTCCCATACAGCACATATGAATGCAAGTCATTTCTACGTGTTCCAAAATTTGGATGGTCGCAAGATTTTGCCTAGCCATACCTGTCAAGTTTCCCAATTTAGGCGGGAGTCTCCCACTTTTAGGTAGCCCTTCCAACCTCCCGATCAGGTAGCCATATCTTGCACTTTTGAAAAAAAAATATCACGCTACCTCTCATTTAAAAAAAAATCTACCACGGTGTCCAGCTAGCGTATACACGGTTCATTTTGTTGACAAATTGAAAATGAGATCGTTATACGGCGTCTGTGGGCTTCAAGTATTTTAGACCTTCTACTTTTTTGTACATTTTGGGCCTCGTAAAATTAGTGATTATAGAAGTCTCCCGCATCGGAATTTGAAAATCTTGACAGGTATGCTATGCTTTTGCACTCAGGTTGAATTGTGATCACCACATACGGGGAGACACGTAATCTAATCGGCAATGTGGTTCAGATATCTGCACCAGTCGGAATAGTCTATTTCTCCTCTAATCTTACATATATCGATAATTCCTCTTATCCAGGCATTTGGTTGTGTGCTTGTGCACTATATCTATGATTTAAAGCATCAAATTGAATATGTTCCAGTCAGATGCCCTGAAATTTGACTTTACCATCTAGTTCAGATAATGGCAAGCTGTTGCCGATTAGTTTACGTGTCTCCCCTAAGCTTGCCTCTACCTAACAGTTGAGTTTTCATTCCAGGCAAGTTTTCATTATATCTTTACTTTTTTGTCATTCTTTAGGAATTTCCAAGCAGTCCTCTCAATATCAAGAGGGATTTCCAGCTGAGTGAGAAACATTATTTATTAGTTGCAATTAGAGCCCGGTCAAGAATGAAGAAATGGGACGACCTAGAACCATTGTTAACCAGTAAAGTAAGTATATGTTGGGAACAAATTAATAAAAATTAAATTTGAAAAAGTTAATAAAAATAACATTACACGTTACTTGCCTTAAACTTTTGTACCGTTAATTTTGACATTTCACTGGTAATAAATCATCCAATATTTAGTCCACAACCCACTAAGTTACCATTTTTTATGCCTTGAAGGACAGGAATATGCCTTGAGGGTATCATTGTGTCTGTCACAACCCTCAAAGTAGACCACATAGCAGTGACCAGCAAACTGGGCTCTCCTCTGTGCCACGGTTGTAGAGATGGGGGATATATCACCATAGATCTGATGCTTAGTTTGATGTTGTTTCCAGGACATATTTTGGACGCGCATTAGTAGTCTGGTGTAGGTGCCATCTAAGCGGTCTTGATGCTCTTTCTTCATAGTCCATGTTTCTGCGCCATACAATAAGATGCTTTCAACACAGGCCCTGAAGAATTCAATCTTGGTTGCCCTGGTAATGTATTGTTTACAGAAGGGAGCTATTGGAGTTGGGTTTTTTTTTTGTCCTGGCATATTCAAATACTTGTGAGCAAGCCAAGAAGCAGACCATTTGTTAACACAGTGGTCGAAATTAGTACGGATTCCTCTTTACTGAGTCACACATCCTTGATCATTTATATGCTGCGGAAGTACTAACTTCATTTCTTGCATAATTAGCCCTAGACATGTGGTCTGGTTCCAAACAATGATCATATCGATAATGGTTCCATTGATCACACATATCAACAGAATAGACTTATGTTAGCACAAGAGTCATACTTTTCACTCGGTTGTTTGTATAAAACTACAAATTGTAATGATATGGATCACCTCCTGGTTTAATATGAGTCTCTTTGTAAACATATTGGTGCGATGTTTTGCTTCATTTTGGTTCTAGAAGAACAATAGCAATTATCCTAGACTTAATGTGTAATCAAAATGTCCACCCTATTTGCTTGGAACCTGTTTAGTTTAAATAAGTTTGCCATGGTAAACATTTTGTAATATTTACTGCTGTGTAATATACCGCATAGTTTGTACTTCATACGTGACTGTAAAGTAGTTTTTATCTCCAGGAAGTTTTAGAAAGACGTACTGTATATTAGAGCTATAACAAACTAGTACGAAAGACTGTTACTGCCATATTTTAATTAGTTAGTCTTGCATTATAGCTGTATATTCTTGTTGCTGTCTTCAATCTAGATCTATCTTCCAACATTCTTCTATTCTATATATTTACTAGATAGGCAATAAGATCAATACTCCCTTGCCCTGGATTGTATAAGGTGTCTGGTCCAAGCGTACTGGTATCCATTTGTTTTGATTTTGCAAGTGCAGCAACATGCATGGGCAGTACACGCAGAATATAGTGTTTTGAAGCCCAAAAATGACACATTTTCTATGAAAATTAGGTCGGTGATCCCCACTTTTTATTGTTTTATTAGGTACTAATTTTTCCCCCATATAAAAGCTCCAAAAATGCTATTTTTAAACTGCCTGGCATGCAAATACACGAGTCCAGTGACCCCCAGTTTTTATTTTCAAAATCGGTTCTACATCGATAAAATATGTTCATGCCAATTTTTGCTAAAAAATTTCAGTCAGATCTATCGTAGACCAGACACCTTAATTGTCTTTTGTTTGGGTTTTTACAGTATATCATGATCACTTCGTCTCCGGTACTATGATCAGTTCGAGGTCGAGTAAGCCATTGGATAGAGGTCCAGGGTTCAAGTCCCCATTTGACTGGGAGTTTAAATTGAACAAAATCTTTGTTTGAATGTTGTTGATTTTTGTAATTTGTGTAATTGTTATAAATTTTCTAGTGAACATTGCAAATACCTTACCAGTCTTTAATCTGTTTTTATCTGCTTCACAGAACTGGCGAGGCAAAACTAAGATGAAATCTGTTGTGAAGTTTGAGCAGATAGTTAACATATTAGTCATAAATAAGGCTCCCCCTGGGGTAAGTAGAGGTTAAAATTGAGGAGCTAGCTTTTAAAAGGGTCCTGTTAATCCTTTGTTTTCAGAAATGGATTTTTGCTCTGTAAATCAGCATCAGATAATTAAATCCAAATAAAAGTATATATTTCTAGAAGCAGATTTGCATACTGAACATGATGGTGAGGTCATTTTTGGATCAAAATGTGAAATTTTGGCCCTAAGGTCCAAAAATCGTGTTTAAACATTTTATGGGAAAGTTAACTTAATTTTACTTTCGTGAAATGTTGAACTATTTTACTTTTTAGAATCTAGAAAGCAGCATCTAGGAATGCATTTCTTAAATTTTTGATTTTTTTCTTAGTTTTTGAAATATTGCCAAAAATAGGTCAAAAAATGGTGGCAGCGGTGGGGTTTTTGACATTTTGGACCAGTGGTGGTCAACCTACGGCCCGCGGGCCGCATGCGGCCCAGGAGCTCTTTTTGTGCGGCCTGCCAAGCCCACAAAGGGAAATAAAACAAATAATAACATTTTCATGGTAGCTCCAAATAAAAAGTCATATTGCGCATGGAATAAACTTGTCATCTTCTTCTTCTAATATTCATCCAAAGTTGAACAAAATCGCTTGTGTAAACCCATGCAAATTGTTTTTCTTAACAAACACAATATCCATTCTAAATTAGCTAAGGCTTCGTATTTTGGAAAACGCCGGATGTAGTTTTGGTGGCTGATGTTTTGTCTGGTTAACTAGTTGTTATAAACTTTCTATATGACCGAAATATATACATTTATATAGATACGAGTAAAGAAATTTGTTTCCCGTACTGAGCAAAGAGAATGTCCCCGGTCTTCCATGAGATTTTTCAAAATCTATATTGCTAATTTTTAACTTGCACCAGAAAAACCTAGGTAGGGAACACTTTCCTTGATACTACCCTAGGGAAATTTGAATTTTAAAATGACGTACTAGTTTGCCCTTTGGAGATCAAACATAGGGGCATTCAAAGTAACATTTTGCAGAAAAAGTGGATATTAGGTGTGACTAGGAAAATTGAACTTTTTGAGGTTTAAGTTTAAATGGGGCGCATTTCTCAAAATATTGTGGTGCAAATTTCGATTGACGCATCGTTAAAAATGCATAGAGAGATGCATCTAAAAGAGTTGATTTAAACGTCAAAAATGGGGGGGGGGAGAAGGGGGATCAGATAGTAGAAAATGATATCGGTCCTACTATTAAAACAACCTCCCGTACAAAACCAAGTAATACTAATAGCTAGGTTGCGCAAACTGTCGTTCGGTCAATCCGAACGGAAAACAGCCTCATAATCTTTTGTTATTCATGAATATTCGCATGGGTAACTTATGAATAACAAAATAATTTACGTTTGGTTTGACCGAACGACAGTTTACGCAACCTAGCTATTATATAGGTCTCAACGAATTCTTTTAGTACTTTGGATGCGGCCCGCGAAAAATATCAGAATTATTTTTTGGCCCGCGGTAGTAAAAAGGTTGCCCACCACTGTTTTGGACCAATGTTTGACAATTTCTCAAAAACTAAGAAAAAAGCAAACTGCACAGATAGTTAGCTTTCCCGTACATTTTTGTGCCAAAAACATGATTTTTGGACCTTTGGGCCAAAATTTCACATTTTGGTCAAAAAATGACCTGACCAACATGTTCAGTATGCATATTCACTTCTAGAAACGTATACTTTTATTTGGATTTATATCCATTGCTGAGTTACAGAGCAAAAACCATTTCTGAAAATGAAGATTTGACAGGGCCTTCTCATCAGATGAGACATTAATTCCAGGAGTGCTCATTTTCCGATGGTAACATACTGCAAATTTCAAGTTTGCAGTTATTTTATTTTGCAAATTGAAGATGGTTGTCATTTTCACAAGGATCAAATGAGGGGTGCTATGACGAAATGAGAGGAAAGACGTGCTTGATAATTTTGAGAAATATAATTTTTTGACGGAAATCACACCAATACTTATTCTTTAAAATACAATTAAAATGTGGGCAACATTTATAACCTGGACAATTTTACTTTAATGGCTTTTTTTATCAGACGATTCTATACATTTTGAACAACTTGCACTTAGGTTTGGTTCAATTATGACATAATGTTCAACTTTTGAATTTTCACAAATAGCTAAGGAAATTTTAGCTTTTTGAGGCATTGATAAAATGTTAAAAAATGCAGCTTCAGAAATAAATAAGAAATAACATAAGCGATTTTCGACCATGATAACTTTTGAATGGAAGCTCTGATTAAGTCAAACAAAAGGTTATAGAAAGGTCATTTTCTCCCAATATTAATATGCAATAATCATTTTTTGGCCCTCCAACCCCATCTTGCCCCTATGGACTAGCCTAGATTCCGTTTAGAATAAAAACTTATTGATACCAATTAATGGATGAATTTGTAAAGGCATTATTGACAAGTAATTAATGTCAATAAAATACCAGCAAAGATTGATTAGGCCAAAAAAAAAAAATCTTTGGTTGCCCTCCACAGCTTTTTTCAGATAGGGTCGGCCGGTCGTTTTTTTTTTTTTTTTTTTTTTTTTTTTTAAATACTCTTCCGCGGACTTCTAGGTCGATCGGCCGCTCCAGCCTTCACAACTTCCCCCATGACATCCAAATCAAAACAATCAAATACTTCTTGTAGTGATTTGGGACATCCTAAACATTTTAAGGGTTGAATATCGAAAAAAGCAAAAAATATAACTTTTTTTTTGTAGTTTTCGTTAAGTTTTACAAAACCTTTTAGAAAAAAAAATATTTTTCAATAAAAAAAAGTTTGGGTCGGGGTGAAAAATAGGGTCGGTTGGTGGAGGGCAACCAAACAATTTTTTTTTTGGCCTTATTGATCTAATCCATAGAACTATTGATTGAAATCAGTATTCAATTAACTAGTCTATAGACTTGGCAATTATTAGGTTAACTTAAGTACAGTTTAACTCAAAATAAAGTTACTCCAAAACCAGTAACAGTTTTAGGAATTTTTAAAATTGCGTACTTCCGAAATGGTTAAAAATCATGAACCATGATGATCAACTTATATTCTGAGCTATATTTATGATATTCAGATGAAGATATACCACAAGACAAAATGTATGCCGTACTAGAAACTAGATAACAAAGAATGACCACTTTGAGGAAATGCAGAGAGAATTGCCATTGTTTTTAATTCTTGTCAGATGTAATCTCTAATACCATTTTATTTACTCTGCTGCACGACTTGATAGCCCGGCTCCACTTCTTCATTCCTTACACTGGCTTCCAATCCAAGAACGTATCTCATACAAAATCTGTCTTTATGTGTACAAATCACTTCATGGTCAGTCTACACAGTATCTTGCTACTGTTTTGATCCCAAACTCAGGACCGACCACTCATTCTACTTTAGATTCAACACTCCTTGAAATACCATCAACCAAAAAGTGCATCGGTGACAAAGCATTTGCTACTGCAGGGCCTTCCCTATGGAACAAGCTGCCTCGCCATATTTGAGAGAATCATTCTATTGAATCTTTCAAAATGGTCTTGAAATCTTCTCTTTTTCCATATCAGTAATGATCATGCTTTTTTAACTTGAGCTATGATCTTTTTGGAATTGGCATGTCACAAATTTTGTTAAGTTACCAAGTGCTAACGTGTACTCTGTTTAACCTTTCAGATTTTAGATAAATTTCTTCGATATGTTGAAGATGAAGAAACAAGGATTGAAATGGCATCTAAACATAAACAACATGAGGTTGTCATAGATACACTATTCCAGATGAAAGATAGGCAGAGATTAATTTCTTATCAAAAGCATGTTCCACATCGGACGAGTCCCGCTACGCATATAGAAGACTTACTACGCAACTCAGTGAGTACAGTAACTGGCGATCTAATTTAATTAAAGTACATTATATCAAAACCAGGTTGTGGAAACACTTACTTGACAGTTTCCAGTGCAATGGTCATCTTCAAAATAACAGTATATCCTTCCGAGTTAGACGAACATTACTCATCCAATTGAGAGTTCAATCCGATCCAATAGAGTAGTGGTTCTCAACTAGCGGTGCATACACCAAATTCGACTCTTTCAAAAAGCAAAGAAATACAAAAGAAATACGCTGAAAATGGGTGCATTTGGCACTTTACTCTACATTTTCACATTTTTGTGGCGCATTATAAGAATCAGTAGGGAACTTCTGCATTATAGGATCAGATATGCAATTGATAAAGTTGTTCCCCTGGCCATGTTGTTGGCCAATCCCTGAGTGGTCTCAAATACTCAATTTTAGCCACATGGCTGTTGATGCCATTAGTCTTGGTGGTATTCCCAGTGTAGTATCTCCCCTAAAAAATCTACAGACAAAATATATGCAACTTGTAATAGCTATTAGGCCAAATAAAAAAACAAGTTTATTTCTGGTAACACACGCGCGTTTCTGTTTAGTTACATATTTCCCGCATATTTTTTTTTGATATTTCACATCAAAAAAAAAAAAAAATTAAAAAAACCCACACAATTCTGTAAAAAGATTACTGGAGACTTGCGCTTAAACAAACGAACACCAATTCAGGTACTCTATCTCAGCCTATCAATTAGTCGGCAATTAATTGTTCATATGTCTGGAGATACAGGAAAATACTCATATTTAGGTAAGATTACATGGATACTCAATACCTATTACAATAACAAAGGCTACAGTTATATATAAAGCCTTTATGGATAGTAATAAATAATATAAAAAACCAAGAGCATTGTTTTTATGTGTTTTTCTTCCTTGGAATCCTGCATTTTTTGTAAAAAAAAAAGGAAAATCGCATATCGCATTACATTTTCGAAAAGTAAAAAATAAAAAATAAAAAGCCGCATACCGCATTTACTTTTTCAAGCATGTTACCAGAAACAAACTTGGGTTTCTTTTGGCCTTATCCTAATATATTACATATGTTTCTATTCTTTCCAGTCTGTTAAATGGAAAAACTGAGAGGTGAAACTCATAAGAAATTATCTGTGCAAGAAAGATGACAGCTCATCATGTGTTTCATTATATTCAGAACTAGTTCTCACCATCTGTCGTCCATACTAGGATAAGGTCACACAAGCATCGAGATTCACACTAGGTACCATCTGTAGGTCAGTTTGGCATCCTGATGTACATGGATCATGTAACTGCGAGTTTCCTTCTAGCAAGAGTTGATGAGATTAATAATTCAATTCACAAGTCTTGAAAAGATCTACATTCTGAAGATGTAGATAATAAGCATATGTGACGTGTTACATCAAAAGGTACAAGTTCTCGGCCAAGCAAATTTTGAGATACAGGCAAATAAAGCTTGTAAATTATAAAGAAAATAATAAGAAAATTGTC
>JXSR01S041458.1:33814-53605 GCA_000969725.1 Ophiothrix spiculata | reverse complement strand
GATTTTTAAAATACAGTGCTTTCAATTTTGTGGAGTACTTTCAAACATACATGCTGGGAACTTTAATAGAAATGAGACAGTTATATGATAAGCCTACATGAATAGGCTATATAAAGTAAACATTTATTAAAACAATAACGAAACAAACTAATGTAATCAGAGAAGTTGAGAGGATAATCCACCCCAATTTAATCAAGTGAGCTGTCAAAATGAATAGTACTCAAGTGGTATAATACCAGTGTAAACTTCCCTTTTGTTATTAAATCCATAAACCCAGACATAACAAAGAGCTTGAAGTTATTAAGTACATACCTCTCAAAAACACAGAATTTACTTTAGGCCTAATTGATTGTTTTCAGTATTTATTTCTTTCCTTTCCATTATTTTTCTTTCTATCAGTTTTTCAAATTGCAGGTATGACCATGGGTCAAAGAGGATACAAAGTATGAAGTTGTAAAACTTCATTTTGCATAATAGATGGAAAGGCATGATTTTTGAAAATGATAATTTTTGGAAATTTAATATACAACATTTCATTTCTGATTTCTCAAAATACTTGCAAAGTTTTAGAGAAAAATAAGCTATAGCAAAATGATAAAAAATCATTGTATTACTATTTTTGAGGACCATCTACAAAAACAATATTTCCAAAATAACACGTGCATGAAAATATAAACATGTGAACATGCTTTCAAATTAAGAAGTCATTGTTTTTCTTTTGTTGAAAAAGACAAAAAACAACAACAGAAACCACCACACATACACACGCACACCCCTACACACAAATGATATTGATTAGGGTACAATATTTGTTTCAAATTAACTGAAAACAGGTACACATGATAACATTTATAGATTTTCAGAATTTTGGTCGACTTTTCCTGGAAGTTTAAAAGTAAATTGCCACACAGTTATTCAAATAACAAGTTAATCTTATTAAAATTTACAGATTACTGCACATAATAAGATAAATATAATTATCATGAATAAGATCAATCTATTATGTGCTGGTCTCTGTGTAGGCCTACAGTTTGGCTGTAGGCAATGTCAGTTGTTTACATGTTTTCTGTTACTGGTAGGGCCTATAGTCTTATACCCCGTTCAGACAGAGCCAAAAAGTTGTCTTTAGTCGTCTTTAGTCGTATTCGAGTTATATCGAGTTCAAAATTCACTTGTGTGTGAACAGTTCAAGTCGGCTTAAGTCGTCTTTCAAAAAGTCGTCTTACATCGAACTCTCAACTCGCTAAAAAGCAAGTTAAGTCGCGTTAATAACTCGATGTAACTCGACTAACGACGACAACCGATGACTTTTCGTGTGTGTGTACACCTGTCGTTGTAAGTCGAGTTGAATTCGTGTTTACTTCTACAGCGCATTGACCTGGAACAAGTAAAGTTCATCTCAATTCGACTTCAAAATCGTAGCGCATGTGTGAACAGTCGTAAGTCGAGTTACTTTTCGCTAATCCAAAGTCGTGTTTGAAATTTAAAATGGACTCGATATCAACTTAAGACGACTTTTTAGTGTGTCTGAACGGGGTATTAATTTGCTTTTTACTGGTAGACTCTACTGGTCTAAGTTTGCTTTTACTGGTAGGATGTACTAGTCTAAATTCCTCCATTAACTAGTTGTTTGATCAAATGGATGGGGTACACACAGACTGGTAAATACTGGTCAACAACCACTTCGTCTACCAGTCAATTTATGGTCAAAAACTGGTAGATATCTTTTGTTAAAAAACAGCTAGTACACATCAACTACTCTAAATTTAAGAGACAAACAACTAGTTTTTTTTGTAAGGATAGGTAACTGCTTATAAGCAATGATCATACTGCTAATGGTACTATCGATCCAATGTAATTAGCATAATGTACAAACTATCATTGAAATTATTAAAGTTCCTACTACACACTCTCATAATACACCCTGCAGTTTTGATTATAATCAAAACTGCAGGGTGTATTATGAGAGTGTGTGCAACTACTCATCATAACTAAAATGCACTGCGTATGTCTTGATTGGTTGTTAGATGCGGCGATCATTTGAAAAGGAAGTCTTCTTTTCTACATGAGGTAATTGCACCATAACTACATAATTGTTTACTCCATGCATTTCTTGCGTTCAAAATTTCATGACTTGTAGGAAATATAATGATTTCAATAATACTTATCTAAAAATATCTAACAATCTGTTTAAGTGACAGTTTTGTTTTCATCGGTATTGATTTTAATCAAGGATTGCTTTTTGCTCTAAAACCATTGACCGAATAGTCGATGTACGTTCTTAACCCTTTGAACCCGACGAGCCGGTATACCGGCTCACGTGTACATGTACCGTATACCTGATGAGCCGGTTTACCGGCCTTTAAGTCATGTGTCAGAAACCTGATGTGTATGTCGACAGGCTTGGGTAGTTACAATTTTCAATGGCCTTTTTTTATATCGGGAGACGTCAATGAAGCTTTGAACTCATCGTTTATGTGTCATTTTGCTCGTATTTACTCAACAGAGGTGAAAAATTCCTTCTGGCATGAGAATTTTCAGGTAATAATCTGATTTCAGATATTTTTATTGTCCAAATTCAGGTAATTTTGGGCTTGATCTAACCTTTTTAGTGGTTAATTTACCAAATTCAGATATTTTCATGAAAAATCATTCTCATGCTTGTTCCTTATGTTTTTGTGAATTTGATCAAACTTTTCAACAAATTTTCAGCTTCGTTTATACAGCTTGTCCCAATATTAATGCAACGAGCAAATAAAAAATATTTAAAAATAGTTGCCAAAAGATTAGATCATAGTAATATATGTTTTTCAAAAGTAGAGTAATTAACTATTCTACAACATGCTTTTTGTCCCGTTTTATTTTACCATTCCAGTCCAAAGATATGGAGAATTTAAAAAAGCCCTTTAAATCAACTTTGATCTGATTTGTAAGTTTAGACTTCCAGCAAAAGAAATGCAAACATGAAATTAAAAGAATTCTGCAAGCAACTGGAGTAGAATCAACCCAAACCAATCTTACCTGACCTGTACCTAACATTAAGTGATATTTTAAGTTTAGTTTTAACTTAAATAGGTCAAAATGTTCAATTAAAGTACGGATCTTCCTGATACTCTCATATTCCTTGACTCTGTTACTTCTGGTGCAAAAATCGAGTAGTTTAGGATACAATTTCTACAAAAAGAGTCGAAAAAAGGGATTCTAATGAAAGATGTCAACCAATAATAAGTCTTTAACCGAAACCACAGAAGAAAACTGAAGACAAAGGAGTTTAAGACCTAATAATTCATTTGGCCTGTCAAGGGGACGCAACAGGTTGACTAAACCAGACGCAACAATCTGCTTAATATCAGCAGATCATCATTAAATCGAGTCCTTATGTCATGAAATGGGTTCAAGGGATGCTTCTCCTAATCGTGTGATATTTTTAACAATTTCCATTCAACGAGTACCCAATGACGTCACCAGAGGTAAAACTTTACAGATTAACAAATCAGACCATCAAAATGTTTCTGGTCTTTACAAAATGTGCAATAACTTTTGATTCAGAGATCCAAATTAAATCAAAGATCCTGTCAAAGCCAATGGTCTACTCTATAATTTTATTGTAACGTTTGCTCACCATTGGGCTCTGTTCTCTCAAAATAATAGTTTAAAGTTCGTTGCGTTTTTTTGTGGGACACTCTGTATACTACAATGTAAATGCCCAATATGTTGATCGACATAAATAATACTCCTTTGTGAATGCTCGTTATTGGAACTATTCCAACTACTGTAAAATGAAAAAGGAAAGCAAGGAAAATCAAAATCAAAGTAAGTTTAGGGGTTATATTGTGTTCTTTAACTTTCGGGTTGACACAGGTCAGCGGTACAGATACACGTGGAATGGCCAGGGTTCAAAGGGTTAAAGATGATTGCACTGTTTTTTTTCACCAACATACCAACAGACATTCAGTGAGGAAACTTGTCTTTTCCTTTACCATGAAAATTCTGATTTTTCAAATTTTTACTGCCACCGGAATTTGTTAATATTTGGCTGGGCAATTTTGAATGTCAGGTTTTCAAGTTACCGTCCATTAAAAGGAAAATGACTTCATCATATATGATGGCTGGTGACCCACCATTTTTTATCGCTGAATTTTGAAGACTAGAACAATAATCTATTAACTGAGAAAAAAATGAAAACAATTCTCTTGGTAGGAACTTATCACCACAATCGTCCTTGATATTATTATCACTTCAGTAAAATGTATGTAGAAAATTATATATCCGTCTCCGATTTATCAGGAAAAAAAATCTGTTGACATTCTGATATTCCCAAATTAATCTTGTAAACCCATCTAAAGAAGTTCCACTCCAAATTGTATTTGCCATAAGTGTTATGTGTACTTTAATTATTACCATATCAACCTGATCATGCATGCAGTTTAGTTCCAGAACCCAACCAAATTTAAAGTAATCAGTGATCACAACAAATTATTGCAATAACCATTTTTTTACTCAGATTCCAGAAATATATTTAGTTATGGTGAATTTAGATATCTAATTGTGATCACAATAAAAAAGAATTCCTTTAAATGTGAAACCTCAAAACATAAACAATAATTCCCAAGTGTACAGAATTCGTAATCTAACTGGTCACTCACATTCCAAACGTTTCCCTGCTTGTTCTTACAAAATACATGAAATATGTATTCTGTGAACAAGCAGTGACTATAATATAGGATATTCTAATATATGTAATATTAGTTGTAAGGAGCGCTTTAAAGCTCAAACGGCGGTCAACTCCTCTGCACCGCCAGTTCTTGCCAGTTGCTGTTGTTGTGATCAACTGGTGGTTGAGTTTTGAAGCAGCCCCCTATCCCCTGTTTGCTAAAATCATTAAATTTCTTGTATCACAGTGTTATTTTTGTATTACAATGTACATGAAAACAAACTGGGGTAATTACAATTTTATCACTAAGTAGGCATGAAATTTCAACGGCAAAAGTTTGAAATTGCTTGAAAAATTCTGTCCTTTTCATATCTAATATTATACTATTGTCATTTTCTTTTTTTACTGTGCCAATCTTGAGCCTATATGAGTGTCTTTTCTGTAGTGCTTACTCATGCACTGCATTGCAGTATTTTAAGTCTTTCATGCAACTGTGTGTAATTCAGCGTACATTTTCCAAACATGGACTGGTACAATAGATGTAAGATATGATTTTTTAACATATCACATACAACTTCAAAATGTTTCATAACAAGAATAACCATTTTAACCAATAAGCAATGTGATACTGCTGTATCCATGTCTACTAAGTGTTAAGAAATAAAGCAAATAATTAAAACAGCATTGTTTATATAGTTGAAAACTATACATTATTTATCCATGTTATAGGGCTAAAAATTGCTTGATTGGCATAACCTGACCTACCATATGTTAGGGATGTTTATATAGTTGAAAATCATATGTAATTTATCCATGTTGTACGGCTAAAAATTGCTTGATTGGTATAACTCAAACTCACCCTATTTTTATCACCAATCGTAAATTTGCCTTAGCTAAAACGTGTAAAAATGAAGCAAAATATTTAGTTACAGTTGATGCCGACAACAATGTTTAGGTTTGGTTGATATACTTTTGAAAGTCTAGCTAATATCATACACAATTTATACATTCTTCAGAATACCTATATATAGGTATATATAGATATATATTTTTTTTTTCTCCATATCTTGCCAGGAAAGATGAGAATTGCCAATCAAACAATTTTTTCATCCTTAAAAAAAGAGATAATTGTATCAAGTAACCTTACACACAAACTATGGGAAAGCAAATGACAACTTCATGATGTTATAATACCGATTGCTGTTATAAAATGCTAAGAGCACACATTGACAAAGTGTAGAGGATAATATCAATGGGGTGAGAATGACTGTAACTTGGTATAAAGTATGGAGAGCCATGAGGGACAAAAAGTCACCTTAAGTATGGCATGCCATTCTGGTCATAAGGGAAGTGATTCTTGACTGAAAGTGAAGTAGAGGAATAATTTGGAAAATTCCTGAAGTTGAGTGAGGAGGGAACACTGGTGGCATAGATAGGCACTCATAAAACTGCAGAGTTCACTTAGATGGGGCATTGATGATGTACCAATGTGTTCATATGTTGAGTCTGCCTTGTAAGCCTTGCAATTGTATGCTGAGGGTATCAAGTTGGTCCAGTTTGGGGAAAAATTTGAGAAATGGAGAGGGGGATGTGGTGTGATGTGAATGAAGGGTCAGAAAAGGTGAAATGTTGACAGAGACTGCTTTGCTGTACATCGTTTTGACATTCACGTCAGAAAGGGTGTTTAGGTGCTCTTTTTTAATCCATTTGGATTACAAGGTAAGTATGGTGGACATACTGAGGTCTGTTGATTATAATAATGGTTATGTGTTTGGCTGAGTGAATAGGCTGATTAAAATATCTGGCTATATTTGAGGACCCTAGAATTAAAAGGGGGTTAAGTCACAAAATCTTGAAAATTGAGTTGTGTCAATTTCCTGCTACAGAATTCTCATTTCTACATTCTGTACAAGTTGTTTAGTAATTTGATGATCAGAGCATGTGTAAGAGTCACTGCGAGGTACGGCAATACCATTCAAGACAACACAAATGATATGATGTTTGTGCCATTTTCTCAGTTTGTACTCAATGTGACTTAACCCCCTTCTGGTTCTAGGATCCTCATTTGTACGTCCCCAATGTGTCCTTACAATGTTCAGAGAGGCTGGTGTTTGAGTGCAACAACATGTTTTACTTAAATGCATGGGATATACTTCTCGACGACATGGATATCAGTTCAAAGGAGTGTTATAATTGGATTCTAAATTCCTATCATTATGTATTATTGGTGAACAGTTTTGTTCTTGTGATCCACACTTGTTTTCCGAGTACTCTAGTCTTCTGTAGAGAAACTGAGCAAGATATAGAGTTGTCGACAAATTGGAAACAACCTTACGAGGATCACTATTCATGACTGCCTTCTAGGATCTGTGACAGAGAGAGACACCAAGAATGAGCGATGGACTTTAAAAGAGAATAGCTATATGTTCATTTGGCTGATTTTGAAAAAATCGAAATGTTGATATTTGATCGGGCAACCCTCTAATTTGGTGCATTATGAGTCACAAATACCACATACAAAATTTTATCACTTTTTGTGAATATTTAGGGGGTGCTACCGACCTTTGAACTTTTGTGTGTAAAGTCTATGGGGTTTTGAGGCATTTCTAAAAATGCTTTTAAAATTGTTCTTTTGCATGAGATATCAAAACAAAATCAATATATGTTATGTATGAGGGTCTACTTAAAGCAATTAGCCAAGAAAATGTTAAATAAAGTCATCAAGATTTCATAAAAACACAATTTGTTGAAAATTGCATCATTTGGGTGGCAGCAAAAGATTCAACAGCTAAATGGCCACTTGAAAAAAAATATGTTTGCCATTGAATGTTATAGCATATTAATTATTACAAATCTTCTGTCTTTGTCGGTTAGGCTATTATAATTTTAGATGTCTTGAACATATTTCGCAACAAACTATGTCTTTTTGTTTTTGGCCCTGTGATGATAGGCATATCCTTGATAAAATAATATCAACATTCCAACAGTTGTAAAATAGCTCCACAAACAGAACTTACTTTTAGAGAGGCCTATAAAAATCTCCAAGTAATTATTTTACTATTCAATATTTATTTTCAACATCATCATCTTGTTCAAAGTTCCTTTTCTGTCATAACTTGTCAATTACAAGCTGCTCCCTGGGGTTCATGTCACAATACACTAGAATCAAGGGGATCATATGAGACAGCATTGTATTGAACAAGTGGGTCAAAACACTTGAAAATATTGATAACTATTCATTAAAGCTAGTTGAGAGTGCAAATCCTTTAAGTGGTTTTCAGCATCTGGGTCATTAATCAAATGTGTGTGGGTCAAGTTACATAACATTTATTGTATTGGTTGTAATGCATTGGATTTAATGATATGATAATTTTTCATTATTGATGTTTCAGAACAGTTAGACTTCTGCAATGACTTAATTTTCTATTACTCTTTTCAGCCAGCAATGTGAATTCTTGTGTTGTGTTAGAGTCTCATCTAGTTTATGTTAAAATCCAGATGCTGTGCTATGAATAGGGTGTACTCCCACACCAGAGTTTTTCGTTTTTTCGGTTTTGTGAATTACTTTGAACTTGAAATTGTAATATATGTATGTTTTAAGGGAGATATACATCAAAACTAAAACATCAGGACATTATTTGGCACACTTTTTACTCCAATCATGAGAAAAATATAAAGTTTTATAACAGTCCTAAATGCCCATAGGCTTTACATACAAAAGTTCAAAGGTCGGTAGCACCCCCTAAATATTCACGAAAAGTGAAAAAAATTTGCATGTAGTATTTTTTACCCATTATGCACCAAATGAGAGGGTTGCCTGTTAGAAAATCAAAAAATCGATTTTTTCAAAATCAGCCTAATGTTCATCTACAGTCCACCTCAGAAACTCAACCGACAGTTGACTGCCAGAACAAGCGGTTCCGGCCAGCTATTGATCTGAACAGTGTCGTTATCAAGTATATGCAAATATTATTAGGGAATCATTATCCTGGGCCCCCATTAAGGTATGTGGCAGTGGAAACCTATACCAAGATAAGAGTGATGGTCAACCATAATGTTCTAGTACTATACAAGATTAAAATTGTTGACAAATACAACTTTAAAGGATCATAATCACGGGCTGCCTTGAAGAACTACTTTGCAGAGGAAGACCTAAACTAAGATGGAGCATACCTGCTGAGGAGATGACTGGGCTGTCTCGTAATATTAAATCTTCCTGCTAGGAGCCATTTGCAAACTCTCATCTCAATCAATGGAGAAATAAGGTTTCTTTTAAAGGACAGCCCCTCCGATGGATGTTTCTGGGTCTGCAGTGTTTGATGCTCTCTGTGTGGTCTTTTTCCTTGACGGAGCCTTTTCAATAATTAATCGGTTGAAACAGCTAGGACTGGGGTGGAAAGAGGCACATGAACTGTATGATTAGGAGCAAATCTAGCATTCAGGAGTGTGTTGAGGGATGTACACAGATATTGAATCTGTCAAAAAGTTTTACAAAAATTGATCTAGTCTCATCTCATCTCATCTAATGATTGTTTTATGAAATGACATGCAGACAATGACGATTCATAAAATGATGCAATCTTATAATTTGGCCAGCCCAAACCTGGATGTTCTTGGTTGGCTTGCAATCTTGCTATCAATCCATATCCTGCTGGCATGACGCAAACCCAGATGCTATCTAGTTGTACTGCTTTCCACATACATGGATTCAAGTCTCATCTCATAGGTCACAACAATGAGTAATGACCAATAGGACAATGAATGATGAAACATTCAACAACTCACCGTATCTTCTTTGACGGGAGCGCGCCGTTGTTGATTAGTGATGAATCCACAGTTGATATACAAATAAGCGCGTAACGCACGGCACAGCGTACACGGATGTGCGCTTACGCAGTGCACATAAATCGGCGCACTGTTCATCGCGCGTGTGGAACTTGACTATGTGCAAGGACTGGCGCTTGGGAACAGTTGAAAACGACAAAGCAACAATCATTTAGTTTCAGATTCTTCAAAGTATTTTTATTGAGATGAGTATCTGTTAAATTGAAAACACTTAGAATTTAATTCATACGTTTTCAGGAAGATTTTTGTTGTTGAAAGGTATTCAAACATGCTACAGAGTTGTTCATCGCTAATCACCAACTCTGCATCCGATGCGTCTGCATATTTTTATCACACTCGGGTGGCTAAAGCCACCCACGCGCGATAAAAAAATACGCAGACGCATGGATCATCGTTGTTGATTAGCGATGGACAACTCTATAGCATGTTTGAATACCTAAATTGCCCACCCAAACATGTATCTGCAGACTGTCACAGATGACAATTGGCTATGACCTACAAAAAGCTTGGGTCTGATCATCAGTGTGCCCAAAATGGAGTACATGACTATCAACTGCAACCCCCAGCCTCCACTTAAGGTATACAGTGAATCAATCAATCATGTCCCGGACTTGGATGCATGATGGCCTCAAGTAACAGCTCTAACAAGACGGAAAGGCCCTTGCCTGGTCGGCATTCTTGAAGTTGGAACGCATATGGAAAAGCCAAATCATTCCCATCAAAACTTAAGTAAGATTTTTCAACATCACATGTGTGACGGTACTGTTATATGGCCATCAACTCCTTTCCTACATCATGTTTTAGAATCATGCTTAACATCAAGCACATCGACCATGTCCCAAATGCACAAATATATGCTTACGCTAACACGGAACCATTAATTAACCGACAACTGACCTTCCTTGGCCATGTATTAAGCATGCCAGAGGAAGAACCCTGTATGTTGACGTTCACCTTACACACCTCCCCAAGGAAGGAGCAGACCAGGGCGACAGAGAACTTCTTATTTGTCCTATATTCAAAAGCTGCTTGGTGACAATGATAACATGCTGCAACCAAATGCTATCCGGACATTGGCTCAAAATAGAAGTGAATGAAGAAACTATGTGATTGCCTGCTGCGCACCCGAACGGTGATGTTGATGACCTACAGGGCAACAAAGATTAAGTGAAGGACACACTTTGCAAGTATGTAACACATCTCATCAAACTTGTGGAAATGCCAAGAACGGGGACAAAACAGCAGTCTGACATTTCATTTAGCCACTCCCCTCAGCCTAATTCATAACCATTATTGCAATCAACAGACCTTAATGTAATGCCTACTATAATGGAATTGCCTTGTAATCCAAGTGGATTTTACAGTGAACACCTTCGCCTCTTTGTGGTATGAATGTCAAAGATTACAGCTAATAGCACTCTGTATTTTGACATTTCACTCAATCTGATCTTTTATTCTGGTTATCCGCTTTCCTTATCAAATTCTCAATTACTAACTTGTCATAAATACATGCAACAAAGTCAAATTCCATTTTACAGAATAAATCATATGATGCAAAACTAATGTGTTCTTTGTTTTCGGTATTCTATTTTGTTTATCTAAAATTGGTGGATTTTGTAAAAAAAAAAAAAAAGAAGTTTTGATATTTTTCTTGAGCTGACATTTGGAAAGCTGGAATAGCTTGGGCCCAAGCTTGAAATTGTTAAAACTCCACATATTTTGCGAAGATTACCAAAATCTAGTTTGTTCGGGTTTTTTTAATGGAAAACTTTGTTGCGTTGTATGACAAATTATATATTTTTCTAAAACTGGACTACTTGGCACTCTTCCGTATTCAACTGCAGGGTGTGTCAAGCATTCCCAATACAAAAACATTAATGCGCCACGATGTCGCACCACTAGGTAGACTCAAGCAGTTCAGTGGGTATTGATTTTTGTTATCAGTGGGCCCATTTACTTTAGCTTTTGAATCTTTCATATAATTATCCCCTTTTACTTTTCTCAAGTCAAATTTCACTTTCCCACTTTTGTCCATGAAGGCATGTCATACCTTTGGCAACTTTTGGCTCTCCATACCTGACACCAAGTTAGTCATTCTCACCCCATTGATGCTATCACTTTGTGTCATGTGTTTTATAACAGTATTGATTACATCATGGCAGTTATTTGCTTCCCGATTTTGTGTCAGGTTTCTTGGAAATTGTAGGTATGATTTTTATGTTGAAATTTGTTAATTTTATATATCAAGTATTTATCATATTGTATTTAGGTGTATAAATTGTCCACAAATAAAAACACTTGAAACTACCATTCTTTGTCAATTTTCTTTATTAAACGTTTTATCTACATTGCATTCTGGCAAAACATGCCAAATTGTTGTTTTACTTCATTCCCATGATGCAGTTGACATGTTTACCTGTCAACCAGCATCTGCCTCTAGTCAAAACATATCACTTGATCCATTGATTACTGAAAGCAATGCATTGTGGGAAAAGAGGTTAACACATTTTTCATCCCCTTATTAATGCATTATTCAGTTATAAATGAATCACCGATAGACCAATTTCGTATGTATCGTAATGCATCTTGAAACTACCGCAAACGCTCAGTTGATCATATTATTATTACCTTCTGCGTCATGCACAGAAGATAATAATATGATCGTTTAATAAATGGTCGTTTGCGCAGAAAGGTCCGTATCTGTGTTACTTTCAAGATGCATTATGGGCCATACGAAACTGGTCTATTCCATATCAAAGTACACTTTAGAATACCATCATTAGTGTTACCCACACTTATTGATTATACTGATCGCAATGCAAGAATGGCTGACCAAAAGTAGTAACACAAGTTTAAAACTGCCAAAAGTAGTATGGTAACACAAGTTTAAAATCAGCTTCTAATGTGTACTTTGACAACTTTTGTCTGATGCCATGCAAGGTGGTCTGGGACAACCAATCACCTGGTGAAACCTACAAATCAATTGGGTCTAAAAAATGTTTTCTGAACAAATGCAAAAGTTGGGTCGGAAATATCACCCACATATACACTGAATATTTTATTCCATATTATTTAGTGACTGGTGTTTTTTGAAAAATTCATGAAATGAGCACTCCTAGCTTAGTATTTTGTTTTGTTTTTTTGAGCAGTAAATCAAAAGGCCTACTTATTTTCATTATTTTTTATTCTACACAATTTATGCAACACTGTGAAGTCACATGCAGTATTTAAGCATTTTGGCCTGAATTCAGGCAAAAACCTGAAGATAATCATGACTGTAAGATCACATAAAACAGGGATGTTACTTTTCAGGAAATTTCCTGAATTCAGGAAATTTACACAAAACATTTCTGTTTTCAGGAAATTGAACCGAGTACAAAATAATAGGGAACTGCTCTGTTTGAAGGGCATTTTTACGCATTTCAGGAAATTTGATTGTTCATGTGTTACATCTCTGATAAAAGTATACTGTATACCGTTTTTGCTATACGATCCCGGGGGAGGCACTCATACTGTTGAAATTAACAGGGATTATCCTCATCACTAAACACATGAGTGCCTCCACAGGAGTGTATAGTGAATAATGTATACCATATACCAGCTAGTACACTTCTGTGATCAGTCTTAGTGATAAAACTGCACAATGTTTTAATGACCTGTTGAAGACTCTAATTAAAAAATGTAGTGACTTCACCACGAGGTAGATTATCCCAGATCACATTCCATGCATTTCTCGGCTCATTTAAGAGTTTATTGGTCAACAACCGTAACAAAATTCAGTGCATTCAAGTTTATAGAATCACTAAGGTCCATTTTTTCAAAAGTTCATGTTTTCAGCTTTATATAAAATATGCACTAAATTTATCCTATCTGCACCATTTTGATTTTATGAACTATTTTGTGTTTATTAATTAAACACATTTGTGCATTATTTTCCAAAACAACCTGTTTCAGCCATAAAATTCTTCATGGAGCATGAGAAAAAGAGTAATATTTTGGTTTAAAATTTTTTTGAAACGTTCAAGCAATCAGAGGTATAAACTTCTTTGATGTGATACTGTAAAGCACTTTAATTTCGCGGGTACTTTATTTCGCGAATTTCAAATGAGCAGCAACTTAGCTGAGATTTAATTTCGCTAATCTGGAACAATGACCATTAGTTGCAATGCAAAGTATAATTTTCACGAGGGATTTAATTTTTCGAATTTTCTGTCTACCGAAATTAGCAAAATTAAATCCCTAGCAAAATTAAGTGGTTTTACAGTAACTTGCACTGACACTGAACAATTTTTGCAGAAAGAGTTGTACAATATATGAGTCTCGAACAATACAGAGCAAGTCGGACTGTGGCATAATGGTAAGATAATCAATAACTGAAGTCTGAACCATTAAGCTAACAAATATTTGGAAAACTGTCTGCTGTACTGTCACATTGTGATCTCTACCAAACGATTATAAGCAAAGGATATTTTTTAATCGGTATATCATTATCGCCAGAGTCCAACTCATCTTTTACAAAATGAATGTATATTCACACAAGAAAGGTTGAAAAGCACAATTCATACCAACGTTTCTTGGAAAGCTTGGGTTATGTTAACACAATTTTTTTGTAAATTTACATATCAACTTTGGAAACAAAAAACGAGTCCCATCTTTGGCAAATATTTTGGAAAAAGGTACATCTAATATTGAGAAACGTGTACTGGATTTTAATTCGATGTTTGATGGTGTGATAAAAATAATACTTATCTTCAATTTTTTTTAGTGACAACAATAGCTTTTCAAGAAAATATTGGTAAGATCATACTCTTGATAATTTTATGTTTAACAAAAATCAGCAATTTAATACTGTAACTCAGCTTGCCATTGTCTGCAGGTATACAAAATGAGCTGGCCCTTGGAAATAAACTTTAAGAATTTGAAGTTAAACACTAACAGAATTTAACCCTTTGAACCCGACGGGCCGGTATACCAGCTCACATGTACATGTACCGTATACCCGATGAGCTAGTTTACCGGCTTATAGGTCACGTGTCAGAAACTTGATGTATCTGTCAACAGGCATGGGTAGTTACAATTTTCAATGGTCTTATTTATATCAGAGGACATCAATGAAGCTTTGAACTCATATGAATGATGGGTAAGTTTGCTCTTGTTTACTTGCAAAGGTAAACAATTCCTTATATTTTCATAAGTTTTAAAGAAATGTGGCTTCGCCATAGACTACAATATAAATGTTGAACATGTTGGTCGAGATAGAAAGTACTTTTTTATGAATGCTGGATATTGGAAAAAAGCAGACTACTCTAAAATGAAAAGGTAAAGCAAGGGAAATCAAAATCAAAGGAAGTTTTGGGGTTTTATTTTGTTTTTTAACTTTCGGGTTGGCCCGGGTCATCGGTACAGATACACATAGAATGGCCAGGGTTCAAAGGGCTAAAGGTGTAGGTTTTTACATATGTATAATCTACTTTTAACTGATTGACCTTGACCTCTGTAATGCCTGTGGGGTGGTTTCACCCTCAGTTTCTTCTTTTTTACTCTACAGTAAACAAAGTATGCAACCCTGGCGATGAGGCTGTTATGAAAATACATAAGAAATGGAAAATAGGTATACCAATTAGCTATACACTTTTTGCTATATGTGTCCTGACACGCCAAAATAATGCAGTTGTCGGCTTCTTCATGTTGCTTATTGTAGTATGTACACCTATTGAATATATCAGACATGCTAGTATCATCAGATATGCTACAATGAGCAACATGTAGGAGCCGACAACTGCATCATTTTGCCGCGGCGGGACACATATCTCAAAAACTATTTAGAATTTGGAAGTGAAATTTTGGATTAACAATCAGAAAAATATGAGCTTCCATTTGACATCCAAAAATGCAATACTTCCGGTTGAGCCCTGGGGATGAGAATGTGATCGGAACCTACACCTTTAAGTAATATCTAAATGTTTGTCAAGGAAATACAACTTTGTTAAAATTTTCATCCAAAATTTAGGAATGTCCATCTCATGCAAATATATATCTTAAATTAAGCACAGAGTACATCAATGTAATTTAAATATTAAATTTTTTCGCGCTGAAACTTCTTGACTGCTTTTCTCAATTGCACTCAATTTAAGACCATTTTTTAAAAATAAAAATCGGACATTGGGTTATGACACAGCGTTGTCTTATAAGCGTGCTGGGTACAACAAAAAACTGATTTTCCATTTAAATTACACATAAATCATGTTTTTGGTCTTTCCGGATACACTTCCACTATGTTTTATCTTATTTATTTGATTTCTTATAAGTAAGAACATGTGTAAGCAAACTGTGACACACATTGCTAAGAAATGCAACGTTTGTTTGAAAATTAACGAAAAACCATGATTTAGGTAATTTTTGGCAATTTTCGTGTTTTTGGCATGATGTCACTGTGACATCATACAAGGCATGTTTTAACATTTTTTGGTACCAATTTACTCAGGAAGGTCAAAGCTATCCACTACTACCACACACTCGATTTTCATTGATCGGTTTCTGAAATCTCCAGCTGAGAGATGGGTCAAAATAACCCAGTTAAGAGACAAGATATTCTGAAACTATAGCATTATGCAAATGACCTCCAATGCAGGCCAGGATGAAACTCTAAACAATAAATGTGTTGCTGCAAATAACAAAGCAATATGATACTCTTGAAAACAGCTTCTTAAGGCTGTGTTCACACATGGATAATTAGTCATGACCACACAGGAAGGAGTGACCAACTATATGTTCACACACTGTTAAGACATCAACAAATGTGTGTGACTCGTTCAACTTGATAAAGCACGCTAAATAACAACTGAGGCACTTATGAAATGTGTTCACACAATCGGTTTATCAACAACTAAATACTCATGTGAACACCCTCAGTCATCAAAGTCCTCTATAACGACTTCCTCTTCTTCATCCTCTGTATCTTGAGCTTCGTACGGATCGGTTCCCTCGGCAACGATCTCTGGTTTCTTGAGAGCAGACTCGGACACGGTACTTCTTTGGGAGCTTGGGATGTTATCGTCATCTTCGTCATCGATGGTCTCCTTCTCATCCAGTTTTTGTGGCCATGATCTATGAGATACGTAAAAACAAGTACAGTTTAAAAGTTTTCAATTTTAAATAAGGACATTACAATTGTGTTGCATGTGTTAATTTCAATATTTATTTTATATCAGATATTGGGAAAATTTAAATCAAAAACTTTAGAAAAGTCAAAAATTTGAACATCATTTTGGGTACGAGGCTATTATCGAAACGTATTTATTGATGCTATATATCATGAAAGAGACAACTATTTGTTTATAACACATTCCTATCACACCATACATTGCAGATAAATCAAAAGAAAAAAAGTTTGCATTAGAACTCTTTAAAAAGCCAATTTTAAAAATTCAACTACAGGGGCAGTATTTATCGTTGTCGACAACGATAATTAAAAATAAAAGAATATCTAAATATTTTCATATAAAGGATTTAATTTGTAAATGAAACTTTACATGCTGTTATTATTACCGCTAATACTTCAAATGATGAAAAAAATCTCAAAATGTTTGGGAAAAAGTTTTGAGATGATGCTGAACTTGTCAATGCCCCTTTAAATCTTAATACCATCCCAGTTACTGTCATGCTTCATATTTCATGTTGGGTAACTTGGATTATTGTCAGAGAGGCTTTGCATGCAAACGTCTTTGGTTTCACAACAGCATCTTTCCAAATTAAAAAATTCTCTTTAAAACACAATTCTACGATGAAGTTGATACACGATTCTAGTCCTATTGCACGACTTTCACTTTTTTAATAGTTGACTAGTTAGTATCAGTTAGTCACGACTTCAACTATTTTGTCGACTATTGTTGAAGTGTGAGAGTCACTGATGGAAAAAATTTCCCAACATGAATTAATCATCCATTTTTTCCCCAAATATAAACTTCCTTTAAGAGCAAATCGCAAAGTAGCCCATTTTAAAGATGACTAAAGAAAGCTATGTGCAGGTAAATTCTTTTATGATCAGCAGTATGCTTGTTATGAGCACAATCTCAAGCTTCTATAAGAAAAACCTGTATGGTTCGTAGAAGAAATGAATTGGTCGACTAGTGAGCTTTGATAGTTTGAAATCACGACTATTGCCAATAGTCACGACTTGGTGACAACATTTAATTAAAGCAATATTAAAATACACTGTCCATCCCAAAACAATGCAGCCTCTTGTCATTTTCACTTTTTTAAATACTTGCAAAGATCAAGTTATAAGGATGTAAATGACACATCAATGAACTTCACTGAATTTCCAGTAGTCAAGTTATGGTCCGTGAGTAGGGTAAACCGGGGTAAAAAGGCCCATGGGGTAAAAAGTTATGGTCCGTGAGTAAAACGTACAACTGAGATAAATGCGTTCAAATTTAAGATCAGCAATCTCTATACTTTCTATTGATTATCCTCAAAATATACAAATATATTTCATATTTGCGATCATTTTCTTGAAAAGAAACTTTGCTAGTGTTTTGAAGTTAGCACAAGGATTGTGAAGCTATCAAAAAAATCATTTTGGAAAATTAGACTTTCACATGTATTATCACATGTAGCGCAAAATGAAGTTTGCTGCATGTAAGGATCGTTTGAGATGGACATATACATTAATAATGATAATGGCACAAACATATAATTAAAGTAAATATAAAATTATTTATACCAAAAGTACTAAGGATAACCCTAAAAAGGTGTAAAAACTTAATTCCATGGGGTGGTCAGAAATTTGCACAAAAGGAGAGCACAGAGGACAAAAGGTGACTTAAGGCATGGCGTCCAAAACATACGCTGAGTCGAGTGACATTCGCTCTTGATATTCGCTTTGACTTATTCCCTAAAACGGGGAGTGAACGTCGCTCTCATTTCACGAACATCGTTTCAATCGATGAAAGCAAATGTCACTCGGGCATGTTGTAGTGCTATGATTATTGAATAAACAACTCAAGAATATTCGGAGCAATCTTCGCTCCAATTCAATCTGAAGTGTAGCAAATGTTGCGAAATTTGTTAGGCGAATGTCGCTTCCCATTTGAGTGAAGTTTTCTTGGTAGGATGAGCGAATGTCACTCGGGCGAGCGAATGTCTTTGGATGCCAAGTCTAAGAATTAGAGTTATCTTACCCTCTGCTCATGAGCTGCCTGGATGTAAACCTGGTTAACTCTTGCAGAAACGCTATTTGACCTGTCAAGAAAGCAATCAGGAATTACTATGGATTAATACACTCAACAGGACTCATCAGGTATACACTGTATGCAGCACCTTAAGAAGGAACATTCACACAGGGGACCAACAGCATTATAACATGTCTTCCAAACCAGGGAGCAATTAAGATTAAAGTTTCTTGCCCAAGGAAACATGCCCGGGTTCGAACCAACAACCTACCAGTTACGAGACCTGTGCTCCAACCGCTCCGCCGTGCTGCCAATAGGATGAGATTGCATTGTCAATACAAGAATGACTTTTGTTAACATCATGAATGAGTATAATACTCATGCGTATGAATTAATGATATAACTCAAAGTTGCACTCTTATTTTCGCGCACGCAATATAAAAGCAGTGCAGTGTATGGATTTATAAATATTTTTGAAAGGTGACAAATTAATCAACAAACAAATTAACTTAATTTTCACTGAAATTATTAAAACTAGTGTGCTCTCTTACCCTGGTCAAAAACACACCTCTGTTTTTAATTCATACACTCAGAGTGTCATCTAGCCAATCAGGACGCAAGAAAATAAAGTACACGGAGTTGATAGAAAATTCACAATACGCACTCTGCGTGTTGCATTCTGATTTGCATGAGGGGTGTTTCACTGTTTTTGTCGGGTGATGATTTATTTAGTTTAGCTTTATTTAAATGTTGATGGCAATATGAAAAGTCAAATTTATATTCACAAAAGATGCAATATATCGAGGGTTGAGAGCCACAAGGCCGCATTTGCACAGGTAACCAAATCACAACGTGAGTGAACAACAAACCAATCAAATCGATCCTCAAGTCACACAGCAACAGAACAGACAAAGCACGCGAGCTCACGAGTATCGCATGACTTGCGTTTGAACTTTAACCTCAGCGCACATACCAGATGCGTAAAAATGAAAACGTTTTCTTCACGCGACGTTTGAAATTCTTACCTGGGTTTTTGAGTGGTATGTTGATAATGGCTAGATATGGTAATAGTTGTGTCTGTAGATCCACTGGAGTCCAGCAGTGACCGATGAATAAACT
>JXSR01S041447.1:47923-58393 GCA_000969725.1 Ophiothrix spiculata | reverse complement strand
CTAAAAATTGCCATATTTTAATATTTTTCTGGAAAATTAAGTCGGTGACCCCCAATTTTTATCTTTTTATTAGAAAGAACATACTTGTGCGCAACTTTTGTGAAAAAATTAACAAAAATGCCTGGGCAGATTTTTTGAATCAACACTAAATAATTTCACTTTTGCCACAATTCCCATAGACCCCTGTACTAATTTATCCCCAACACCTCCAAAAATGCTGTTTTTAAACCGATTTTCATGCAAAAAAACGAGTCCGGTGACCCCCCAATTTGTATTTTAAAAATCGGTTTTACATCGATAAAATATCATTCATGCCGATTTTACTTAAATTCTTCGGGCGGATCTCTCATGGACCAAATACCTTAAATGGTGTTAAAACAACACGGATCTACCCGCAAAGACACTATATGTATGCAATGTACATGATGTATAGAATCATATTATTGTTAACACTGAATTGTCAACAGTGAATTGACTTTGCAAAAGTTTATGACGAGTTCTATTTATTTTGGAGACCCAAGGTAATACTTAGGGATTTTTCAAAGAAGTTTATATGAGAAAGTTTCAGTATATTATGCACATTTCCAGTGCAACTGCATTTAAAAAAAGACGAGTTTGCAGATATGTTGAAGTTGAAATGAATAGTGGTTTAAGTGTGTAAAATTTCCTTTTTTTTAGAATACGACTTAAGTATTTTACTGTATAAAAATGTCGACTTTAATACAGGTTCCTGATGGTTGATCACATATTTATATGATCTGAAAAGGAGTTATTCAAACTAACATAAACGAAAACAAAAATATTATGCTATGCTTTTCATGATTATCAAAACAAAATTTACACTTGAACAGACGTATCATTTCGTACGTGCTTAGGATTTTTTCTATGTAGGGGAAGGTGGGGTGAGTTGGCCCTCGGGGTGAGTTGGCCCACCACGAGTTTCTGCTCACGTGACTTAGGGAGAATTATGTTACTGGTGATTTTTGGTCATATATAATGCATCAAATTTACCATAAAATTTACAACAGCTCATCTCTTTGTGTGAGTTATCAGTAAAACGTGTTTTTGAGTTACCTAAGTAAACTTTTTTAGCAAACGTAATTTTGTACTAGTGTCAAGATATTACTTCGCTGGTCCAAGTTATTATTATTGATTACGATCTATGGTACATGTTCAACATGTCATAGGATCAAATCCACTTTATCCTTTGTTTTGTTGGTATACCATGAGGTTAAGTCAAAACTGGGACTACGGGGTGAGTTGGCCCCCTACCACATGGGGTAAGTTGGCCCTATGGCGAATTTGCCCAAGATGGTATGATAACCTACTCAGACTCTAGCACAATAACATAGATGCGTATAACAAGACGCAAGGAGTCTTAAATGAAACTGGTAGGCCTATATTGCATATATTGCATGCAGATAACACTGTCGGTCACAACGTGTGTTTTTAAAAGATCGATATTGTATTAATTTGTTATGGCATTTCATCTCAAAAGGACATTTTTGTATGCAGAACATTCCCGTGCTTCACTTAAAAAAACATAATGTATGTAATGTGTCGCGGTAAAAATATATTTAAATACGATAAGCCGCAGAGTCTTAGTATATACATAAAACATAGCTTGGGTACATATCTATCTTGTGTTAACATGAAAATGTTCTAGACCTTAACCTCTCCAATACAGGGGCTTTCAAACAAAAGGGGTGCCAACTCACCCCACCCTCCCCTATATATCTAAAAACAAATTATCTTGCCGTTTTGTGAAAAATTAGAGTGCCTTGTCAATAAAAAAAAAAGAGATTATCTTGCCATATTTCTAACTAGAAACATTAATTATCTTGCCATTTGCTTAGAAGACTGAACATGGTTCATTATTTAGAAACAGAACACCTTTATTTCCTGGACAGTTCATGCGATCTGTTTCGTGCCAATCATATATAGACGATAAATCATACGGATAAGAAAACTGAAGATGTTTTATATCTAGTAATATACTAATCTATTTATTTAAAGCACTCTGTATTATAGAAACACTATATCCAGCTTTGGTTGTTAGAAAGAAAATATGTTTGCTCTGGACTCAAACCAATATTTTTTTTTTTTTAGTTTACTTTGATTGACATTGAAACATGAAACAAAGAATACAATATATGAATTTGCTATATCCAAATTTTGGAGTATTTTGTTAAATAGTTGTAGTAAGTATTTTAGTGTTTATAAATATATATATATATATTTCTTGTATTTCATGAAATACATCTGGTACTATAAAATTATATATTCATAAAAAAGTGCACAAACATATTTTATCCAATGACTGGATTTTGCTTTCCTGTCCATTCGAATGTTTTAAAAAGATATAGAAATAGTGTGTCTCCTTTACTTTTTGTAGTACAAGACTATATTTGAAGAAAGAGAACTGATATATAATGCCGTTAATGCCATGAATGCCAGCGTTCTATTTATTAAATGATATAATAAAACACACGTTATGTTTCGGTCATATAGAAAGAGTAGTCAGTCAGGTAGCTCAAATGGCTATATCAGCGAACAGGTTGGCATCGTGTGAGCCAGTTGTGAGCACCGCCAAATTTCAGAGTTCAGTCACAACTTGACGCACTTTAACATGTCCTGTAAGTTAAAGCTGTCAAAAATGTTGCAAAATGGCAACTTTCTATAAGGGAGAGGGGATGGTTACCACACCTCCGACTCATGGGTTTTGAAGGCTTACCCTACACCACCTAAGGTGGTACCACCGACTTTTTTCATCAAAATGACGGCAGAGGATGTAAAAACAGATGTCCGGGGTCAAAACACGTTAAAAACGTGAACTCGATCGAGCATCGCGCATACATCGTCTGAGCATCAGTATATGTTCTTAGAAAAAACGCCGCAACGCTATAAATCGCGAGCGTTGTTGGTTTAACCCTTCATTCTAGATCGGGCTTCCGAAGGGGGGACATGTCCAGCTGTGACAAAACGTTTGTCCGTTGTTACGATCTGAAAAGGCATAGAAACACCGTACATTTCGACGAAATGTCCTCCCGCCACGCCGACTCGCGATCGGAGACGAAGACGACGATGGACGATCCGCCGACGAGAGGCAAGTTAGCGAATCTGAACAGAGTCAACTCGAAGAATTTAACCGGGCCTACGTTGACTGACGTTGCCGACACCGAAGAGGCGAGAACCGAAAAATACGAAAAGTACTTCGCGGAAGGCATGAGCCCGGAAGATTCTCGCGAACGCGCCTTTGAAAAGGTACTGTAGTAGCTTCAAAAGGTCTTTTTTAACAAGTACTTGGACTTCCTGTATTACGATCTGGTATTGAACGATTCTGACAGACATCGAGCCGTAAAGGACGACCTCGAGTCGAAACTAAACGACGACCAAAAAGACCGCAAATCCGTCAAGCGAGTTCTTTCGACAGTTCGAGGACTTGTTTCTGTATTTAGAAGACTCCGACACGGAAGAAGAGGAGAATGGAGAATGAGCCTCATCCGTATAAATGTTTTGTTAAATTTGAATTTAAAAGATACTTTTTTTCAAATCCACGACATTTTGTTTTAAAATTGATCGCGTCTTTGGAACATTTTCACGAGGACTGTCATTGAAGACTATGGAGGAAGATTGAACCGTTTCTGAAGTATGATTGTTTAAAAATTGGTCATACACGAGGAAATCCACGCCATTTTGTACACAGGCCTTAACTAAGTGAGACATTATTCGTGCAACTTTGATGTGCTACACGTTTATGTTGACTCCTTTTGTTCTTATTCAATCTTATTGTTTGAGATAGAACACGAAACACAACGTTGTCATGACGTCAAATATTGATCGGATAAAGTCCCGCATTCCCAAAACTACCTATACTATAACAGATTATTTCAAGTTTTAATTCTGAAAATATCCGTTCTATAGTTTGCCAAATATGAAGAAACTTGGGGGACAAACACCGACATCTGTAATGAGTAACGATAATTCTTGTTTGTGATTGACTAACGCAGAACATGTCAGTGTCATTAGTTTAATCCGATTTGGACAAGTGAGTATTAAGAGTGAGGGTTGTGTGTTTTAAACGATTTGTAACTTTCAATGTCAAACACCCACACACATCCACATCCCACCTTTTTTCTTAAATGTACAAGTAATTCACTTTTAGGACATTGATCATTCGTATTTCTTAAGGGGTATCTGGCCTTATTTACCTGCAGGTTTACTCCTCCGTAAGACTTAAATTTTGCAATCTCATTTGGAAAAATTAAAAGTTGAACATTACTTTAATAAATATTGCATTTCTGTACACATCTTCTTAAAATTAAAGATCTAAGGAGGCTCTTCTTTATTTATATAGTTAGTTGTCCAACTATATAATACCAAATTATTTTAAAAGATGTGTCATTTTTCGTTTCATGGAGAAAGTTTGTTATACATTTTACACGTGTGAATTTAAAATAAACGATTTGGATATCAAGTATCATGCATATATAAATAAGGATATTCAAATTAGATTCACAAGGTCTTACAACGTTTATCGATAATAATGAATGATAATAGCTTACCTCTTAAATTGCCTTATTATAAAATATCACAGACCTCTGATATTATTACTACCAGTATAATATAAAGTGCCACTGCTAGTATAATGTTAGTTCAAATATATAATCTCTACTATCCACAAATTAATTACTTCCTGTATCAGAGATTAGCCTCGATTCGAGGCGAAAGGGCTTTGATTATAGTGAAGCATACTAATACTAGAAGGCTTTTTTTCTTCTTTTTCATCTTTTTTTTTTTTTTTTGGTTTTTTTTTTTTGGTTTTTTCCCCTGATTTTCTTTTATTTCAAGATTATTTAGTCTGTATGTTTGCAACTGACAATTTTATTCATGGGCCTACAATCAAAAATTTGTTGGTTTGCTATTTTTTCATCAATGTATATGTTATAAACTGTTCCCTGTCGTTACCTTAGATCGTTGTATCCTTCTAGCTGCCCTAGATAGGGGGACGAAAAGACAGAAAATCAACGACATGGGAGGTACAGGGCAAATTACGAAAATAAGTGTTCACATTATGGCTCAGGGAATATTGGTTACAAACGTGTATATTTTGCAGATCGAGGAATAAAGTGTTTAAAATAAAGGCTTAAATTAAGGTGAGAGATAAGCAAAGAAAAAATTAAGAAAAAGAAGAAGAGAAAAAGAAGAAAATTAAATATCTTTTATCTGTTAATGAATCAAAAAATAATTTAAAAAATAGCCCCATACCCAAAGATCATCGTGTAAAACAAAATTGTACTTTTCAACACTTCTGAAGGTATTTACCGCAATATTCGTCAACGTTATTATAAAATTTAACCCCTCCATATCAAAATTTATAGTTTTTCTTCTTTTTCCAACATTGTCCCCTAGAGTTAAAAATCCTGAAGGTTTTTTTTTATTACAATCTCAATTAAAAATTGAAATTTCCTTTTGATTTATCCACAATCCACGAGGTAAAAGCAGCGTTTTATCAACGAAACTTAACTTCTTTCCCAATTTATTGAATTAATACATAATTTAAGAAAATAGCCCCATGCCCTAAGATCAACGTGTAGAACAAATTTATTCTTTTTGACTTTTCTGAAGGTTTTTATCGTAATTTTCTTCGATATTTGATACAACGTAAATCACTCGCGGATAAGATATTGAAATTGTATCCAATCCACCCTTTTTACCCTTCAAAGACCGTGTCTTTAACTAATTATAGATCTTATGGAATGTAATTCTTTTCAAATCATTCTCGTCGCCCCCTAAAAAAGACTTAATAATTGTCGTATACAACCCCCTGGATACACCATTGACGTTTTGAACCCCGACGTCATAATAAGTCCAAACTCTGGAAAAGCCAGTCGATGCGTTTTAAAATGCAAACCCGCGGGGGAAAAATACATTGACCTTTATCGTGATGTCACTCCCCCACAACTGTTTGAGGGGTTCATTTATTAATTTTTCGACACTAATGCACTGTTACAATAAATTCAGGCCCTTTAAAGTGTTAAAATTAGTTCTGGAATTAGGTGTTGAACTGTAATGTTTGTTTCCATAATTTAATTTCACATTTTATCTCAAAAAACGCTCATTTTAGATCAAAAAACATAATTTTTAGCCCATATTTTGAAGTTTCATTATTTTTGGCGCTATTCATTTTTTGAAATTAATTTGCATAAATTAAATATTTGTTGCGTGAATTTAACATTTAATAAAATTTGTTTTTGGTCTCCTTTACCTTATCCATAAATATATTTCGTAAATGTAATTTTTACACATCCAAATCTTTTTATAGTTTCGTAACCGTTGTATCCACAGTGGTTTCACTTGCATTGACCGTATACAACTGTACATAGCGCCAAAGCGGAACTGGTTCGCTTCATTGATTGGTCAATATCCAGTCGCAATGTAAGTAATTGAACTGGACCCCCTAGCTGACGAGAGATAAGCTTATTTCTGTAGTTTTCTATGGCAATGTTTCGTCATTTTACCCGACGCGCGGGTGCGCGTACTGCGTCGAGGTAATAATGATAGAGAGTAATCTAAAGACATATGAATTTAGGAGAAATATAGGGCTAGTTAGAGAACCAACTTTCAATCACATTATTGCTTCCGTTTTATGTTAGTGGAAGATCAAACAGCTTGGTTAGTTGAAAGTTGGAAAACAAACTGTTTTTTCTCCTATTATTGTATCAAAAGATTTTTAGTCAACTAGTTGTCTAACTGCCTTGGAGTATGGAAGATATTTTGGTATGGATACCAAAAATCTAGGCAATGTTATTATCACTCAATTTTGTGCACCCGCAACTGGGCACTTTAGGCAAAAACTTGAATTAGGACTATGTGGGTTAGATTTAATAGAACGGATAGAACTAGTGACAAGCTTTCCAAATCCGTTTGAATTTTTAAAATCGGTAATTCCTTTCCAAAGTTATGGTCATTTTTGTGATTAAAAATGACCCAATTTTTGATGCAATGTTTCAATATTTATTCCTTTTAACCCACGGCATAATTAACATACTGGATGTACCGTGACGTGTATGTACTAACCCATTGTCTGATAAGTATGCAAACATCAAAGAGTTGTCAATTGTTCTGACAGGGGTTCAATCGTCTGTAACTTTATATACCGGGGGTTTTAAGCTGTGAATATTAGGGGGTACTCACAAATATGTTAAAAGGGGGTTTGAAAAGTTGAAATCTTTGAAAATTGGATGGTTCTTACTATCATTTATTTTATTTTAAAAGGCATTATAACAGTATATAATAAAAGACATTTTCATACTAAGTTGCATTGCAATCGGATATATTTTGAGGTGTAAATTTCTGACTGCTCCTCGGGAAGGGTATTGACACTGACAGCCGAATGGGAATCAAATGACTCTTAGAAGGGTGTCCACCATCCATAACTCTTATGAGGAGTCAGGTTAACTCTAATGAAGGTCAACATGAGGAGTGACTCTCATTGGGGAGTCAAGTTGACTCTTATCATGAGAGTCATGGGATGCTGTACTCTAAAAAGTAGAGGGAACTCATTTTTGGAGTCTTCTAAAGTTTACTTTCTAAGGAGTTGAAGCGACTCCTGAAGGGAGTCATAATATTTGACTCTCCAATGGTGACTCCCAAGTGACTCCCAAAATGGAGTAAATATTGATATAGAGTCAGAATTTGCTGGTTTAAACTCCCTCTTTAGAGTAACTTATCTCGCTTTCGGCTTTCAGTGGACAGGAGAATAATGCATGCAGTATTGGAGTCCCCCCCCCCCTATAAAACCGTATTCGGAAAATAAAAACAGGTGCTATCATTTGCAAATGTGAGTTCTTTTTCAAAGGGATTTGACCGGCTCTAGTCAAGTTTAGTCGGGGTGATTATCAATATTTCGACTATCTTCGTTCCGCTAGCTCTGCTAACACTCACAAAACAGAACTCGTAATTAGAAAACTAAGGAGTCTGAATATATTACCTAATCAACAACGTCAATGCTGGCGCTGTGAATATTTGCATGATGTGCACAATGTGTATCGCTGCCTTGTATTTCAACTTATAAAGTCGGTGCGACATAAATGTGGCTTTGTTGTTAAAAAGTTTTGCTAAATTTGTTGAGGCAACTTTGTGAACAAAATTATAGATGACCTTGTATTTATCGCTGTAAATAAGTGAAACTATAGATTTTTCGATAATTCACTTTATGGGAATTGAGGTTTTCGTTTGAAAACCTCAATTCCCATAAAGTTCGTCGACCTTCGTCTTTTACCTTTTGTACACGATGTAGGATCGAACAGGGTCAAATTTCGAAACGTTTCGAAACTCTCAAAAACCGTCAAAAAGTGCGGCGTTTATGCTTCAATTTCGGGAAAAGTACGTCGACCCTTGACCTTTTGAGTCACGGACGAGACCCGGGACTGCTAGTAGGTCACGCGAGTCAAATTTCGACCCGATGGGCGTTTCCAAACTCCCTAAAATTGTCATTTTTTCGCGCCTCTTCGAACCGTCGTCCGTAAAAAGCGCGTGGACCTACAACCTTTTGACTCACTAACGGGACGCCGGGAAGGCGGTAAATTATATCGGTAAAATTTCGACCCCGTACAAGCTTCGTATCCCTAAAATTTTACGTACACGCCCTTTACGGAAAAACTGCGTTGAACTTTGATCCGTTGACCACCGCGTAGGATGCGGCTTGGCGCGTTCCGCTCGCTCGCCAAAGTTTCTTGATAGCGCCCGTAGAACTCGAGTTACGGCAATTTTACTAGAATTCTCTACACAAAAAGATAGGTAGATAGATAGATATTATAGATAGGTAGGTAGATAGGTAGGCAGGTAGGCCGATAGGTAGATAGGCAGATAGATAGATAGATAGATAGATAGATAGATAGATAGATAGATAGATAGATAGATAGATAGAATATATATTGTTTAATTTTCTTTGGTGCTTAGATCACTATGATTTCGGATTTCGGCAGGGTTATCCCCTGTCAGCATTGATATTTATAATTGCGATCGAAAGTCTTCCAAATAGGAAGTATAGCAATAAAAGAGCATGTGTGTCTTCATTTGTAGATACTAATACGATTTTTTGTAAAGAGAAGGACGATATTCAAGGTTTTAGGGATGCCACATTGGCTATTTGGGGGGCATGGAAGTTGGGTAGAGTCCGGTGTTTTTTGGTGTTTTTTCAAAACAATGTTCCCAACATTTGTTGTCTTGAAAACGTAAGTAGAGGTACACCAACACAACACAATTTATATAAAATAAGAAGTTTGAAAATCAGTTGCTTCGTTTCAAAATGGCGGCAAAAACACCAATTGATTTTAAATTTCCTTTTTCAAAATTGTTCGCGCCAAAAATTTGAAAATTGCTTTCCAAAGAACGACGAAAATTGGCTCATTAAAAGGAGAATATAATAATTGCAAATACATTACTGAAATAATGTTGTCATCAAACATTTGACGCGACTATAAGTGAGCCGACATTAACTCACTAACCATGACGCGATTTATCCCTGACCCTGAACATACCTTAACCCCACTCTTAACCCTACACAGTAAAAAAACAATTACTCATATCGGGGTAAAAAGGGAACTCGCGTCTTCTGTGTAAACTTAACCTCTACTAAAATGGTAGATAATTGCCCTGTTTTTGGTAATAAACTACCATCGGCAGTGGTAAACGTTTACCATGGCTGGTGCTACTGCTGATGTACAGTAGTTTATTACAAGATAAAGATCAATCTTATTACCATTCTAGTAGGAGTAAAGTGGGTCCAGAAGACGCGAGTTCCCTTTTTACCACGATATGAGTAATTATTTGTTACTGTGTACCCTAAACCCCAACCCTAAAATTTCGGATGGAACCTAAAATATACTTTGTCCAATATTTAGTTACGATTTTAGGGAAAATACAACTGGTAATTGTTTCAAAAATGACTCCACCAATTTGATGTTGTTGGTTTTTTTTCAAGAAAACATGCACTATACTGAATTGCAATTATTGTAATTACATAAAACTGCTTTACTGGGTTGCACTGCGTTATAGTGCTGTGCACGAAAAGCAAAATCCCGAGTCAAGATTTAAACTGTTGATATTTCATATCTTCAAAATAAAACATTTTATCAAATTGATTAAAACCCAGTGAAGAATTAACTTATCGAACTAATATAATCCTGGTGAACATTTTGTTAGGAAGCAACGTCGTCTTCTAGATATGAATAGAACACGGTGATCATAGTGATAGCAATAAAGATATATAAGCCTTTTCTTGTGGAGCACCGTTGTAATATCAATAGCCCCAACAAAATAATAATAATTGCTAATTCAGTCAAAAACAGTTAGCCTAGCCAAATTTTAGGTACAGCATTAGGCTAGGTTTTTTCGTAAAAATATGTGATGACTCACCCCGAAAGGGGGGACTTTGAAGATGATATCAATTTTGGTTTTATCATT
>JXSR01S041447.1:35166-45384 GCA_000969725.1 Ophiothrix spiculata | reverse complement strand
CACCCACTCAGATGTTTCGTCATTTGTATTTTTTAGGATTTTTACCTTATTTGGCATGAAAATAAAAAAAATTGGCCAAAATCCTAAAAAAATTAAAATCATAAAAATAATATCATAGCATATGTGTAGTATAACCAGCAAAAGGTATTGCACCTGGTATGAAAGATAAAACAGGCGAAAATGAAGTTGAATTCCGATGCCATAAATCACAATATAAGATAAAGATTATATATAAGATTAAAATGTGACTTTTGGTCAAAAAGCAACATCACCATCATGTTCCTTGTGAAAATTTTAAGCACTTTGTTAAAGAGTTATGGTACAAAATAACCTTGCAAAAAACCTAACATTGAGTAACGTGCTTTCTCCCCTTAATGATAACCACTTTATCAGGTGAATGGTTTAAAACTTTCTTTGATTTAATTTTTATGTATTTATATAATTTATAAAATTTCCAACGGTCTGTACATTAAGCACCTTAAAAAAATCGAGTACAGTTCTACGACATTCCTAAGGTGCACATTTGGAACAGATATTTGGAACTAGTATACTTTTAGTATAATTCTAGAACAAAAAAATGAAATACTAGATTTGTACTAAAATTGTCCTAGAATGATGTTCAAAATGTTTAATAGGAATGTTGTGCTTGTATAGCCATTTTGTTGGGTGTTTGCACATGTACATATACTAGAAATCGGAAATATTTACACTGATACGGGTCAATGATACCGATTTTTTATTTTGTTTACAAACCTTTGATTACCAGCATCTCATTTACGGGTCGGAGTTTCAAGTTCATTAGTACTAACCACTTTAAAGGCTTCGTACGTAGCAGAGCTGCAGAGAATTTAGGCGAAAAGATCTTTTTGATAAGCAGTGTCAAATGATGTTACTGTGATTATTTTTGAACATGAATAGCATTATAAACTCGTTAAAATCAAACACAATAAACGAAAAAATCCAATTATTTCAATTGCAAAAAAGGAGAATCTTATAAAAAAAATATTTGCAATATACAATGCCATTATACATATTCTACAACTGTGCATCGTTACATCAGATTTTCAATTTTCACATAAATTTGACAAGTGTGATATTTTGGGTGGTTTGAGCTTAAATAAATTATTGACCAAGGCCTGTGGCTGCTTAGATACAAAAAAACCCCTTAATATATCAAAAACGAGCACATTAAAACAATGAAAATAAAACAACCTAAATAGAAATTGAAGATATCCGCAGTGAATTCTGAGGAGCAGATTCAAATTTTTCAAGATTTACATATATATTTCATATTGAATAGTACCAGATGTCTCGATTTCAAACTTCAAATGAATCTGATTGTATGACCAATGTCTCGATTTCAAACTTCAAATGAATCTGATTGTATGACCAATCTTCATTTGCCAATACTCCGCTTAATAATAAAATTATGGATACCGACACGTTCCATTTATTTCTACACAGCAAATTTTGTTCCAGTCGTGTGAGAAAAATATGACTTTGAAGATGTATATCAAGCCAGTTTTGAAAACAATCGACGCAATTGGACCAATCTATTTTAAGACACTGGTGCCTTTGAATGCTAAACGAAACTTATTCAGGGAACCCGACAGTCCCAGCCACCGTTCTTGACATGCATACACTCTACACCTGTTCCAAATTCAATACATAATTTTGACACAAATTTGTCAAAGACAAGTGTACCAGATATCACATACACAAAAGGTAGTTCACTAGTGACGACGCCCTAACCAGGCATAACTCCTACGTCATAATTTATTCAACTAGTACCAAAGATTATCAAAGGGTGAAAATTGTATTGATCTAAATCATCCTTCTGTAAAGTTTGAACTTGACAATGGCTCTCTATTTGACAATCCGCCCGGAAAGGTCACCTAAAAGTGGCTAAGGGAAAGTTTACATGTCGATGTGTTATCAGAGGTGAGGAGTTATTATTTTAGGTAAGATTTTTTATTTTATTTCAATCAAATGACACTTTCTTAAGTATTATTTTGATTATATGAAATACATTGATAATGGTTGTGTTAGGTTGGAAGGTTTTCGGTTAGAAATTGCGTATGAATCGGCATTTTTTTTCTTCGCGTAGTTCCCATTTCATATATTCTGAAAAATGTGGCCGCCATTTTGACATTTTAGTATTTTCTATATTTTGGTATGGATTCTTTTCGGATCCATTTAATTTAAAGTAATTCTTCATAGTGAGGTGCTTCTTTTTTATAGTGAACCTTAAATTTATCTTTAACATTTTAGTATACACCAAGAGGTTATTTATATTAAATCTAAAATCAATATAATGTTACGTAAGGATTAATGAATTGACAGAATGGTTGATAATTAAAATATTAGTAACGCATAATATTGATATAACCAAAGGGTTACGTTAATCTCTTAACTAAGCTTAACTATTAGGTGCCAAATATATATTTTGACAATGGTTATGATTTTTTTCTGCACATACGTTGTCTTATTAAATAATAAGCATATAAGATCAAAACCATGCACAAAGCTTACACCATCTTTGAATGTAAAAAAGACAGATTTGGATATGACCATGCTAATTCGCGTTACGATCGATTCGAAACAGTTTATGTAACGTGTATAACTTTACAGTAGTACATTATTATTTTTACTTTAGACATGTACATACTAAAAACTATCAGGTTAAAAAACTTAACGTTTAAAAGAAAATACTGTTAAACAAACATTTATTTCCAAAGATAATCACTTTAAGGCATGCCTTTAACCAAAGAATATTGTTGGTCTTAGTCTTACTTAGTTTTATATTTGGTCTTAGTCTTACCTAGTTTTATATTTGGTCTTAGTCTTACCTAGTTTTATACTTGGTTTCATCTTTTCATTAGTCAAATTTCCTCAGGAACTGCTAAACAAACGGGTATATAAAACAGGACTAGCACTCACATAAATAAGCCGTAAGCGGAAAAAGAAAATGAATTACAGTTTTTTTCCAGATTCTTTTTATAAGTAAGTTTGAAGCAATATTTTTTGTTCCTCGGTAAACCATTTTGATATGTTGTTTCTCGTTTTGTTTTTGGCAGGTTTATAGTGCAGTACATGGGCACCATGAATCGCCCGGCGGCCATTTGCCTTCTTTTAGCTGCAGCTTTGTTGCCCTTGGCAACCGCTCAAAACAATGATAACAACAGTGACTGGAATCCAACGGGTAGGGTTTTAGTTATTTATTTATTTATTTATTGATTGATTTATTTATTTTTTATTTTGTTTTCTACATATACAAGATTTTTCCTACACGGTTACAAGTGCAGTGTAACGTTTTGAAATTGACCTCAGGAAGTTTAAGTTGTGGGCGGAATATACCTTGACCCCAATGCATTAGACCTATAAATTACTGGTCAAGCCCTTGTTTGTTTTTGGGGTTTTTTTTACTTTGAAATAACATTAATGTGATATATAGAAATAAAACTGTTTACATAATTGCCTTTAGCGGCAACACATTGATGGATTAAGTTCATATACTGTTTTTAGTCACAAGAACCACTGATTTAGAACCCACCTCTGCCTTTTTAGGGAAGTGCCGGAAAGGTCATTGAAGGTCAAATGTCATTTTGAGATAAAACCTTATTGTCAAAAGAATTGACCTGAGGTCGTCCAAGGTCAACTCAAGGTCACTGACATAACTCGAGAGCTCTAACCATACCTAGACTACACTAACTGCGTGAATATCTCCTACACCTTTAATGGGGATACAGAAAAAGCGCACCCAATGTCAAAGGTCATTTTAAGGTCATATTCCGAGATCGAAACTTGTCCAAATATACCATTACTCCTATTTGCTGTCATTTCAAAAGAGGTTTAAAATTTTCTCATTGATTTTTCAAAAAAAAATAAATTAAAAGGTAATCCTCATTTTATATGTTGCTTTTTTTATTCTTGACAGAACTAGACGACGCACTATTTCTCGGCTTAGTAATTGGTGGAAGCGTGTTAGCCCTTATCATGATGCTCTTGATTACATGTTGCTGTTGTTGTATGATGTGTCCTCAAGTGTTTGAACCATGCGGCTGCGGTAACATGTGTGGCGGCCCACAACCTGAACCCTATATCCAACCACCACCTCAATACTATCCACAACAGCCCGTAGCTGACCCGTCTCCGTATCCAATTGTCATCAATGCACCTCGAGTACAAGAGCCTATGTACATTCGGAGCGAACCCAGAAGAGAGGTATGATGTTATATTTTCGTACCGCCGCGGTAAAAGGGTCCAGTTGTCGGCTCGTACATGTTGCTCCTTGTAGCATATCTAATGTATGGTATTTGTATACATCAGATATGCTACAATGAGCAACATGTAGGGGTCGACAACTGGACCCTTTTGCCGCGGCGGTACACATTTTATAACATACCTTATGACTGCCACACGAAGTAAAAACACAGTATGTGCATCAAAAAAAAAATAGCAGATACTTCCATTAAACATACAATTTCACTTCAATCCATTTCCATGCTAGAAGGTTATATGTGCATATGTTTGATATTGTAGATACTGCCTTAAGTTATGCAAGAGCATTGGTCGTCTCTTTATTTCTGCAGGAGCTCTCCAAGGCAAAAGGAAGTAGGTTGCAATTGGTCTGTAATGCATGTACTGTGTTTTAACTTTGTAGGGCAAATGAATTCGACTACCTAATCTAATATTGAACGTTGTCATAGGTGTTTCGTTAAATAGATCACTTGCTATGTGACCTTAAAAGAACAAAGTAACATCCAAACAATATCAGTTCCATGTCTTTGTTTTCACTGCACGTATGATGTATTCCGGAAGACAATTTAACCTATCGACTTTATGTTCCGACACTCGCAACTCTCCACTGACATGTTTTTCAAAGTATCACTTTGGATAACACCCCTACAAAAATGGAAATATGCTTTTTCCCACTTTTGTGATTTGCCACGAATAAAGGATCTCTTGACTTCCACGACGGATCAAATGACAAATGACTATAGGAAGGATGATCAAACTCCAAATGCTGCATCTCCACCATGATGGTTGCCAGACCTTTGCAAGGTTCAATAAGCGGATGTACTCGCGGATGGTAGGCTACATTCGACGCATGCGCATATGAATTAGCATTGTTATTAAGTATCCGTTTTACAAAATCTCGCTTAGAACGAATTTACAACAGCGAACAGACTGATACAATCCGTGTGTAATTTTGAGTAGTTTTGAAGCCATTATCTGTCATAGACTAATTTCGCATATCCCAAAAATGCAGTCTGAAAAATATCTGTGACATATCGTGCGCACAACATACATTATAATAACCAGGTCAAGGCACACACGGTGAGCAAGAGCCAATAAACGTTGTCCAAACGGTCCTTTTTAGAGCCGCTATAAACAGAAAAAAGATACGTTAACGTTATCACATGTGCCTTTCTTAATTAAAACGCATGATCAAAAGAAGTAGTCAGAGAGAAGTGACATCCTGTTTTAGAAGCCAATATTTGTTTACAAACTTTGTTCTATCTGTCTTCATTAATCATTATTTTGTTCTATTGTTACAGGAAAGAGTTGTATACGTGCGCCGTGAACGTGAGGAGCCTCGTAGCTATTATCGTGACGATCGTGACTACCGTTCTACCCGCAGTGACCGATACCGAGACTCCTACTATTAGTTTATTGTTGTGACACATCACATCACAACTACCCAGTTGCCGGAGGCGCCAACCTGCGTCTCATTTTATCAAAGTAATATTTGCCAATGTAAACATTTCCCTTGCGATATAATTGTTTTTGTGTCAAAGTTGTGCACAAGGAATTGATCTATTGTATTATGCCCTGTGTCCATAGGCTGTTCCCGTATGGCGTGTGCTCTTGTATCTTTTTCCATTGTTCGTAATTTTGTGGCGCTACAAAGACAATAAACATGTTCATTCTTGATGCTGCCAGGTCATAGCAACCATCTACCAAAAACGTTTATTGTATGTGTAGCGCCGCACAATTAATAACGATGGAAACCAGAACAAGGACTCATGTTATGTGGGAATAGCCTGTGAATTCGAGGAAATAGGCATCAATTCATTGGTGTCGTTGAATATACGGGATAGAATTTAACTGTATTCATTATGATAAAATGAGATACAAGTGTGTTCCGATAACTGGTGGCTGTTATTGACATGAGGGGCTCACTGTTTTCAGGAGATGTTATATATGACTGTCCACTACAAACGAAGCGTAAAGTCGGGGACATACGCTACATGTGAAATTACATGCAACGATCGGGCGGTCGGGATGCCATTTGAATCTTTGCAACATGTTCTTTACATAATATCACGTATATGGAAAATGTCTTATTGGACAATTTTACGGTTTGTTTGTGGTGGACGATTATACATCAGGACTTAATTGTTGGTGACAAAGGAAAACAAAGCCATCTTGTGATTGTGATTGTGTTTGTGATTGGTCCATTAATTGTTTATTACCTGTTTTAAGTAATAGACATCTCATAGACATCCTACATGAGACGCCTAGTTTACTGTTTCCAATTCGATAAGTTGTTGAAACACTCAAAAGTTCTTAACAGTCGATTAGGATACTAGTAGACGATTGTCTAGGATAAAATACAAACAGATGCATAACCTTTTTCATAAATGGTAATCGTATAGAACAAAACACACGTCTGTTAGCCAATTATATTTGGCGTATCTAATCGTAATCAAACGAATGTACAATTGGGCAGTAGGGCAATAATAGGTCATAGCGTTTGGCTCTCTACGTCCACTGTTTATTTAATGTCTAAAGATACTACACAAGGTTATTTATTGGCTGTATAGTTATTAATTTCTGATAACGGTGTTAACACCAATAGGGAGCTTCCAATTTCACCACAGATGCGTGAGCGAAGGATCATCTCGCCACACCAAGTGCAATTAATTTCTATTACTTCTGCATTTATCATGTTTATCAGGCGGTTATTGTACGTTTTGTTACGATGTATCATATTCTTTACCCAATGTGTATTCTTTTGAATGTTAAATATGACAATAGCGTATCTTAAGAGGTAACCGGGAGTTGTGCATATGCATAGTGCATGAATGTAGAACGCAAACAGTGATACATTTTAACTTGACATTGTTTCATATGACCAGATTGTTCTGCCGTCGAAAGAACGAACCATCTTGAGAAGCTCGGAAGCTCCCTAAAAGTTACGGTGCAACTATCCGTGCAACCATATACACACAATGTTAAAACAATATTGCAATTGGTTATTCATTATACAGTACTACTTTATTTTTTGATATATCAGTTTCTATTTTTGTAACATACAATTTAAAATATATTGTTTCAGGAATATGTACATACGTTGGAGTTCTTGTAGATAGAATAGTAAAATACCTATTTATATAAAAACAATTTTTCATCAACTTCTTTATAATTTTTATTACATACTTTAAATTTTCTATTGCATACTTTATATCAATTTTATTTTTATTTTTCTAAAAGTGAAGTGTATATGTTTTGGATAAGAAATATCAATTGTGGAAACTTCAAAGGTACCGTGGGTGGGTAGACAATTGTTTAATGTACATATTATTTGGTGTATGAGGTCAAAATATTGTATAATTTCAAAATCAGATTAACGATGTAAAATGTGATCTTCTATGATCTTTAAATTCATTAATAGTCAAAATCAAGAGGCAAATAAAAGAGGGGTTTAGATACTGTAAGCTGAATTTATTGAAATAAAATTCGACTTTTACTACAATCCATCGTTTGCTACTTTTACTCTCCGTTTGCTTTGCGCGGTATTACAAGCATCAATAATGGTACATACACTGAATAAATATTGGAAGTTTTATAATTTTTGTTTCTTGTGTTTCTTCATTATGGTATTTGATTTCCATTTCGAATAAAACATATATATTAGGCATTTTAAAGCATTGTGCAATTGAGGAAAAATTTTGATATTTTGTTCAAATCCATGGCGACCATGATGTAAAATATGTCATAACCTAATAACCTAGTAATTGTAAACCAGATGCATTTTTATATCTGTAAAACTTGTAAAACACCCATCATCCACACTTAAAGCAACAATATACTACGTGAATAAAAAAAAATGTGTACAGATTAAAGATGACCGCGACCTTGATAAAATCAGCAAATCATAAATTTCTTTATAGTAAAGCAAATTTAATATACTTTCAAATGCAGAAAAAGGGACAGAAATCGGATAAAAAATAAGTACGATATGACCAATTTGGTAAGTCTCTTTTCCCTCCGTTCCAATGGGATTTACACAGTTAAGCAAGTTTATCATAATTACGGGTTATTGCATATGACCCTTTGCATGGAAACTATTTATCTTTTCATAATTAAAAAATAGTTAGGATTCATATTTTCCTGAGCAGATGGATTCCCATTACCCTTTCCTGAGCAGATGGATTCCCTTTACCCTTAACTGCTCAGGAAAATATGAATCCTAACTATTTTTAGGGTAAAGGGAATCCATCTGCTCAGGAAAATGTGAATCCTAACTATTTTTTAATCATGAAAAGATAAATAGTATCCACTGCCTTTGCGGGGACTCGAACCATGGATTATGGGAGGGGTTAGTCATGCATTACGAAGCGAGGGATCTACCGCTGAGCTATCAAGGCAGCGTTGAGATTGAGAACTAAAATCTAAAACATAAACATTAGAATGTCGGGGGTTTTTTTACATAAAAATGTAAGTAAATTATGCGAACATTAGAAACATTAGAATGCCGTATTTTTTTATTTTTTTTTACATAAAAATTGCAATTTTTGCTTTATAGGAATGCTCAAAATGTAAGTAAATTATGCGAATGCGTATATCAGACAAAATGTAGATAATGTAGATACTTAAAACAGGCAATTCACAGCTCAAACAAAGCGAACTCAGAGTCGTAATTCACGTCCAGATTTTCGGGCAAAACAACGCGGGTTTGTTACACCATCATTCAAAATCAACTCAGCATATTTATAAAACATTGTTTGTAATTCAATAAGAAATATCAAGCCTAAAATCTGTCAAAATTTGAAAAACATCGTGAAATTATGAGGTTACGGCGAAAAAGGGTCAACTTTTTCGAAGTAGTCTTTAGGCATCATTTTGACCTTGGTAATGGACGTGAAATCACTAGTAAAGTTCCATATATAAACTAGAGACTCTATTCAATATGTACGACAAAAAGTGTGATATTCTGATAGGTGTAAGTAGGTAAAAACTTGCAGTATACATGACATTCAGCCGAGCGGGACCCATTTAGGGACTGTAGCCTTTAACTAATTTTATTTAAAATATATAACCAAATCTTATATACATAATATATAATATTGCACTAACATCGAGAAATGGATTTTGAAGATACTTAATAAATTAAGGAATTACAAATGTTGTAAATGAATATTCAAATTTCAAATTTTAGCAGCAGCAATGGTAACATAAAATACTAGTACTATAAATTTCACGGTCATGCGCTTTTGATGAAAATGCTGTTTCTAGCCTTGATGGTGTATATATATTATTAATTCGTATTGCAATCATAAACTGATTCTACCAGGAGCATTGCAAAATTTCTTAAGAGGTATTTTTGCTACAATTTAATTATTATCTCAACGAAATCGGATGGTCTGAATTGCTTAAATTTATAAGACTACAAAAAAGGGTTCAACTTTATTGAAAAACTGCTTATGCTATTTTGAAAAAATAAAACAAATCAATAGGCAACGCCAATTATTATTTTAAAAACATTTATCCAGCTCTATCTATCGCATTATGATATTTTGCCATGTGTAAGGAGACAGAAACTCACACATTCCTCCATCTCGTTATTGGAAAAAGTACCGTAAGATTGCGAAGTATTGGTATATGTGATGGCTCACCCTGAAATGGATGACTTAACGACAGAACACTTCTCAGGAAACTGGTGGAAATAGACAGTAAAACATAAAAGAAAAAGAAAAAGACTTTCAAGCAAGATTTCTGTTGTAAAATTTGAACGCCTTGATCTGTCATTTTAAACCTTAGAAACTGCTGTAACAGATGAAATTATAAAATCAAAATTGATATCATCTACAAATCCCTCCTTTCGGGGTGATGTTTTGTGGTTTCCCAACATTCAAAATGGAGGAGAAAGCAATTTCAACTGAACTATCAAAACCATTATGGCATCTTAAGAATAACAAAATCCAATTC
>JXSR01S041447.1:10286-20290 GCA_000969725.1 Ophiothrix spiculata | reverse complement strand
TCGGACTAGCGCATTGTCGGACTAGCGCCGTGTGTAAATTTCAAACTGAAATCCACTGCGCTAGTCCGAAACTAAAATCCAATGCGCTAGTCCGACATAAATGTCGGACTAGCGCAGTGTTTTTCAGATTTGGACTAGCGCAGTGTATATCATTTTCGGACTAGCGCAGTGTCGGACTAGCGCATTGTCGGACCAGCGCCGTGTATTTCATTTTCGGACTAGCGCATTGTCGGACTAGCGAAATGCACCCGTATTGTCAACCATCAAATAGGGGTATTCTGGTACAATCGGTTCCCGCCATAATCAACTCTGGGCGCCAAGATTTGGTTGCGTGTAGAGGGTGTATATTATATTTCATGTGAATGATACACAAATCTGTGTGGAAAGCGTGCTTGTCTATTTTCAATATCTGCGCATTAAGACAAGATGCGATGCATTATCGGCGAAAGCCCAAAATTACCCAAATTTAATCCCAATACCTGAATAAAAATGGCGGCAAGCATGGTATATCCCCAGTAAATCTGTGGTCTGTACATAGGCTCAAAACTGAAGTGAGTGAAGGAAATTTGTGACCCCCTGCTATGAAACTGAACAATATTGACCTAGATGATTTTAATTGTAACTAGATTTACAAGGTTTTCGGCTATGAGGTTTTCAACTTTCATGCTCAATATATTCAAAGAATATAAACATCACTTTGGGATGTGTTCTTAGCCACATTGTGACCACAGCAGTCACACGCTTAAAAATACATCCAAAAGCAACAGTGCGTAACTCATCATGTGAGTGGAAGTCATATCTGCAAGCTGCCATATCAGAAGGTGTTTTAAGTACTTCCCACCATTCAATTCAAACTGCTATTTCCACAGCTTATAAACAACACACTGAGTGCACAACTGCCATAGACTTATATGAGAAAACTACTCATGGAAAACTTGCTATAGAATATTTATTATTTTGTCGAAGTGTGAATGAAAAAGACCTTCAGAAAGGGGATAATCACAGCTTGATATCAATGTAAACAAATCTCACTTTGACAGAGTTTTTCATTCCCAAAATACAGTTTGAAATAGAGTAATTTCAAACTGTTTACTACACAAATGAATGCAGTAGTGGAGTGACCTTGGTGAACATTCCATTGGGTTTAGTGAAATGTTGCTGTGTGTTATGGGAAGAGCTTTAATCATCCTTTGCTGCCATATGTTATATTTATTTAACACAAAATATCACTTGAAGAAACATTTCACTAACTTTAGACTGGACATTCTACAGTGTTCAATGTAAATCTATTAAAATGAGACTGGACATTCTAGTGTTCAATGTAAATTTATGAAAAATTAGCAGCTATTGCAGATACGACTTTCTTGCACTCACATGATGAAAATAACTTCAGTGTTGTTGTGTACATCAGGTGCTCCTTCTGGTTGATTCCAAGCAGAACTAAAGTGTTATACACCACCCGCCCATCAACTAGGGTCTAACCTAAATGCTCCCCTACCCATGTCCTGGAATTCAACATGTACATTACTACTTACATCTGGTTCTCCTTCTGGTTAATTCAAAGCAGGATTTTTAACACTTTTTGTTTTACTCCAACCAATCATCCCTAATAACACTGGACTCTCCTTCTGGTTGATTCCAAGCATGATTTTTAGTTCCACCCCACCCACCTCAACCCTAGGGTTCATCCTTAATTGCTTCACAACCCCTAGGGTTCTACCTGATTGACCCCACCCCTAGAATTCAACCTCAGTGTTGCTACTTACATCAGGCTTTCCTTCTGGTTGATTCCAAGCAGGATTCAAGTGTTTTACTCCACCCACCTCAACCCTAGGGTTCATCCTTTATTGCTTCACAACCCCTAGGGTTCTACCTGATTGACCCCACCCCTAGAATTCAACCTCTATGTTGCTACTTACATCAGGCTCTCCTTCTGGCTGATTCCAAGCAGGATTCAAGTGTTTTACTCGTGCACTTAGACCAGTTGAGACGATGTACCTAGATACAAAAGAGAAAAGGAAAAATATAAGAAATTAAAATATAAAACAAATAAATGTCTACAAAGTAGAAATAGAGAGAAGCTAAGGTGTTCAGTGTTTCATTTAGTGGAGTATTATACAACATCTGTTGAGAAAAAGACATTATTTTTGTGACCTCTGTGAGTGACAAACTGGGAAAGTTATGCTAAAATCTGTGATTCTGTATTTTGTCAGGGCCCCCCAAAAAGCCCAAATGCATGTCTGTGGAAATCACATTTGCACAAATTTTTAATCCTTTTACTTTAACTTTGGCAAACAGAATGCTACCTTTGTTCAACTAGATCAAATCAAAAAGTGATATCAGTTGAAGCAAAAATATCTAAGTCCAGATTAACGCTCATGCTAGTACATGTAGTAAAGTAAAACCAAGCTGTAAAGAAGAATTTTTCATTCACCATTAATACAATTTCTTTTGTTCTTGATATATATAATATAACAAAATTGGGACATAAAGACCCAATATTTCAGTCCACAGTAACTTTGTCATAGGAAATTTCAACAGTATTCACATCAAACTTTAAGCCCTGAAAAAAAAGAGACATGATTACCTTGGTTTTTCCTCAGTCTGGTTGACGCCGTTATCAATAGCATCAATCTCCTCTACAAAGTTCTCATACATCTTGTCATAGAGCGTGCCAACCTTGCTGTCGGTTTTCTCAATACCCAGGGATTTTGCGATGATTTCTTCACCAAAATGGAGGAAGACTAATCCTGCGCTACTCAGCTTGGTGGTCCATGACTTTTCAGGACGGAGAGAGTTCATTGTTTCTTTAAATGGTCTGCAATATCAAACATAATTAGGTGACAAATTACTTTAACTTGGGACATCTGTTTGAAATTTACTGGGGACCTATGAAAAGCTCTTTTAAAGTTCTTGAGGGGAGGCATTTGGAAATTAAGATGTTTTAAAAACACGACACACAAGGAGCTTGCTTTCTTTAGCTCCAATTACGTATTAAGGGAGCAGAATGGCTCAATCAAGGTCGCTCAACTCGAAAAGAAGTCCCTGTAATAGGCCCTATTCATTACAATTATGTTATTTAAAATTCATCAGAATTGTATACAAACATGTTACAAGATCAAGAAATACAAGAAGTGTAAGCTGAAGTTCTCATTACAAATTTAAGCATTTGTTACGCATGGGGTTGGTGTGATAGGGATTATTGGCTGAAATTAAGTTTATAAGCCCAAGTTCCTTATACCTTACTGCTTCATGCTGGACATCCATGATGCCTAAAGAATGCTGAGTATACCTTACTTTTGGTGGTGACCATATCAGTACGTTTACTTGGACCGGGTGTACCCCGGGGTAAGTGAGTCTCTTAAAGCAATACTATTAGATCCTACCAACAGGGTGCCCTCTATCACCCATGACGTTTGATTTGATTTGTTTTGGTAGATATATTGATACCCTTGAAATAATTTGACCCAAAGTTACATACTTTTTCAGTTATCGCGATTTGCCACATTAATTTTGGGATCCCAAATTTAATTCAACATATAGTGTAGATAGGAATGTGGATGTTTCCATTTTGTGCATTTGTTTCATGAAAAAACGATTTTAGAGAAAAATGTGCAATGGATGCCTCTTATGTCTTGACATAATTCTTTATTATGAACTGTTTTCATAAAAATCTATTTTGAACCAAATCTTAAAAAATTTCTGTAACTCAACTGCAGTGAGTCTCTCACCTTGGTGGTGATCATATCAGTGTTTCCTTGGGTTGTATACAAACCCTACATGGACCACAATAAATGCTCCCGGGGTCAGTGAGTCTTACTTTTTCTGGTGATCATATCAGTGTTTGCAGGGGTTGTATATGCCCCGTGGAGGGGGGGGGGTGCACTCACATATATAAGCAGGGTTCCAACGTCAAGCAGTCAAGATCCCCCTTTTCAGTATGATTCAGTTCTTTAGACCCCCATTTTTAAGAAAAACATTTTAGCTCCATCAATTGATAAAAAAGTGTGAAACTTTTCAGCTGAGATGGTTATTTTTGGCAGGATTTCTGCTCACTAGACCCTCAAAATCAATTTTAAAGGCCAATTTCTTGCACAACACCAGTTCAGTAGACCCCAAATCAAGCATTTCACGCCAGATATACCTATCTATCCACCAACATTGACAATGAGTAGCCCCCAGGTTTGCGAGTCATTCTTTGTTGGTTATCATTTTGGTGTTTACTGTGGCCGTACCAAAGACTTTCAATGTTTTGAAAGTCTTTTGTCAAACACACCACCTTACCACTATGAACGTGCCATCTGGGTTCAGGGAGTCTCTTACCTTTGGTAGTGGGTCACAATGGTGTTTGCATATGTCATACACTCCACCTACATCGACCACAATGAGTGCCTTCACCCTGGAGTCACGGAGTCTCTTACCTTTGGGGGTGGTCATATCAGTTTCTTCATACATGTCAAACACTCCACCTACATTGACCATACTGAGTGTCCCCACTCCGAGGTCAGTGAGTCTCTTATGTCTCCTACCTTTGGTGGTGGTCATATCGGTGTTTACTTGCATCGTACACACCACCTACATCAACCACAATGTCACACGTATCAAGCTCTTTTGAATCCCTTGTACGGGAGATTTCTGAAAGAAATTGCAATTTTTAAAACTATAAGTAAGATCATAAGAGGAAATTGTTTTAATTTTGATAGCATCTATTACTAAAGAATTATTACTCCAGTTTTTGGTATAGGCCCCTTTATGCAAAAAATAAAGAGACAATGGTTCTTGACCCAAACATTTTCTGAATTCTGTTTTTGAAATGCAATTGCTGTATTTTGCCACGTTACTATTAGGAAATCTCCAATTATGACACATATTTGACCTTTTCCATGCTAACCACAATGAGGTCTTCTGGTGCAGAACCAAACCATAGTATACAAGTACCGGCTTTAAGATCTCTGGTTAAAACTTTGGGCTTGAAATGACTAAAATTTCTATCGAACTGAGTGGCACAGTCCCAAAGTAAAATATAACAGACTTTTAGCCATTGAAGGGCCATAGTTTTACATGTAATCCAGAGAGCTGAAAAAGCTGTTATATTTCAAATGCTGTATCTAATAATTTTAGATATCTGTATTTTAAAAACACGACACACAAGGAGCTTGCTTTCTTTAGCTCCAATTATAAAGCACATTATCATGTTTTGAGGTGTCCAAGTGTGGGAAAATATTGGATCCGATAAAACGCACATTTATACAAATGAACTCAAAATGACATCGACTGGCCCGTCTTAACCACGATATCCAGTTCATATCATTTAGTAGGGATGTCTCGCCCAATATTTTTGCAACTCATAGCTCGACCAATAAATATGGGCTCAATCGATCCAATTTTATACCACACAATGCTAATGATGACTATGTGTAAAGTTAATGTGTGTAATATATTTTGCTGGTAAGTTTGATGTGTGCATGAAAGTTGATTATAATTTAGGATTTTCCATAGCTTTAGTAGAAAATAAATCTCTTGGCAGTATGTTAACAAGCAAGCTTTAATATCAACAACGTACATTGGGTTCCAATCATCTTTTACACTAATGGTGCATTCACAGTCAAGTGATTTGATCACTGCATGTCAGGTGCTACAATGCTCAATGACTATTGATACCCAGTCTTTACATGTGCTACTAGCAGTGTGCATGAAAATTCGAAGACTGCGTATTGACCAAGGAAGTTATAGGGGGGAACAGGGATTCTCCGCCATTTTGATTTCATCGCCGTGTAAATCCTATGGAACGGCAGCCATCTTGGATTGTCGCTCATGGAGGGTGAGTTATTGTACCTCCGGCATTTTACGGTTCCGCGTGCAACACTTCGAGAGTCTTCGCAACGGATTAGCGGGAAAATTGGCGAAATTCAATCAGAGCAAGTCGCAATCCACGCTACATGAAACGCAGACACGGTTTGCGCGTGAAACAAAATGCACACGCTGTATATGCGTCAGGTGAAGATTTACGCGGTCTGCCTGGATATCGGGTCAAATTCCGAATATATCCGGAGGTACAATAACTCAGCTCCATGAGCGACACAAGATAGCGGAGAATCCGTGTTCCCCCCTATAACTTCCTTGGTATTGACAGACATTACAGGATGTTGCGGTGATATAATCGTTGGACTCTGAACGCACCATTACATAAGTTACCCCCTCTCCCCAAGTAAGAGTTCAAAGGTCTATGCTAGACCAATAATTGTACCTGCGTCCTTATATTCCGGCAAGCTAGTCAGCAATGCGCATGCCAAGGCCTCATCACAATGGAATGTTCCGCTGTGGGTTCCAATCTTCTTCATCAAGTGAGGGCGCTTCATATCGCCTTGTCCGTTACTGTCCTCTGCCATACTGGATATTGATGCACCTTTAAATCAATAAAAGATAGCACATGTATGTGGAGTGAATTATGTAGTGAAAAAAGTAAGGATTGGATCATCATTACCCTTATCTCTTATTGGTAAGGAAAATGATCAAATCCTTTACCCTTTCAAAAATCTTTGCTTGGTACATGTAGAATAATAGTAAAGAACCTGAAAAAAAGAAACATTTTCAGCAGGGGGGGGGGTTAAATTATTTTTCACAGGTAAGAGTCAAATACTTAAAAAAAATTGTCAGTATCAAATCCTTACATACCTTTCTAAAAATATTTACTTGCTAAAAAATGATGACTGGAAAAAACATGCAGTTTTTTGTACGTCGATTTGTTTTTTTATGAAAGGCAAAATATGTTTATGTTTTCCTATACCTTACCATTATATTGAATATATACACTGGCTCACTCAGAGAATATTACTGAAAAAATATCTTTGTGATAGTGGCCTCTTTCCCTTTTAGCATGCGTTTATCTTGCTCGAGAAACTCAAGCCCAAAAAATTCATATTTGGCTTGAGGCAAGCTTTACGTCGCTATTTTGACATTGCGAGTTTTTAGAATCAAAACCCTGACATTTGCAACTTACCTGTACGTTTATTACACGGTACTCAATGACATAAATGACGTGGGCAGATTCTCTAGAACAATATGCACAGTTTCACCCTACATTCTAGAAAATCACCCAGCCAAAATTGTAAATTTCCTTACCTTTTGGCAGCAACTTTCCGATAAAACGCACATTTATACAAATGAACTCAAAATGACATCGACTGGCCCGTCTTAACCACGATATCCAGTTCATATCATTTAGTAGGGATGGTCTGATAACAGATTGTAAATGACGAGCGCACACAGATCATTTTGAACATCTGTATTCATTGTATTTTGACTATCATTTGGTGAATGTCGAATAAATTCTGATTCTGATTCTGGATATTTTATCAAAGTTACCCAAAATGGAAGATGTACAACATAATTGAATTTTGACTTCCCATTGACACGTAAGGTTAAAATGACATTTCTTGCCGCATTGATCAACTTGGCATCGTAAGCCAGGCTGGCTCAAAAACAAAACAACAACAACAACAAAAACGGGCCAAATGTCAGGAATATATATCAATCGGTTTCAGTCACATGCACTGGTAAGTCATTGAATAATTAATCTGAGAACTTTTTCAGAAAGTACCATGATATATGTTTCTGAAAATGACAAAATGATAATCAAAGAACAGCGGCAGTTTAGTGAAACATGGCCCTGTGGGCCTCGCATCTGACATTCTATTACCCTAATTTTTTACTGGTCGCTCTTTCGCTTCTACACCTCATCTTAAAGGTACAATTCATGATTCTGATTGATGACAACCTAAAAAGAAGAAAACTTGAATGAAAAATGAATGTTTGCCAAAAATTTCACTTGATTTCAGGAGGGAATTCCAAACAGTGGGGCATTGAAACCAAAATGAACGCTCACAGGCAGATTTGAGATTTGAGTTTGGTATTTTGAGAATCCTTTGAGAGCTGGAACGTAAAGTACGAGGAGGATTATCGGTGTGTAAAACAGATGAAAGGTAGGGTAGAAGGGTGTCCTTGAAATGACTGAAAGCTAGGACACCACATAATTTGAACTTAAATACGAAAATCAATAGGCAGCCAATGAAGTTCTTTATAGAGGATGGGAGTAACATGGTCATATTTTCTCTCTATGGCGAAGAGACGTTTGCAGCGCTATTTCGAAAGCGTTGAAGCTGGTTGAGTTGGTCAGAGGTGATACCAGATAAGGCAGAATTACAAAAATCAATACGCGACGTGATGAGAGAGTTGGCCTTAGTCCTGGCACCATGACTTGACTTAGTAAAACTGCCATTGTCTGTACAGACCATCTGAGGACTAAGTCCACACCTCAAATTCAACCAAAATAAGTCTTGTGCATCTTATGATAGGTGATTTGTTAACATTTAGAATCAAAATGTGTGATTTTTGGGCCTAAACTTGCCCCGTATGTTGTAACACTGGGTTTCTGAATTTGACAACCTCAACTTTGTTTACGTCCAGATTTTGGATGATAAATTTCACCTTTGGTTTTAAATTAGGTTTGTAATGATTCTACACTATTTAAAGATGTTGCCTATGCTGAGTGGAATTTTTTTAGGTTTTTAATTTTTCAAATGTTTCATGTCAAAACTTAGAAAGCTTAAAGGGACTGGCCTAGATCATGTCCGCTGATTTTCTGACTATATATTTTTTTCACATGTATCGATAGTACATGTGATCATACTAACGTATACATCCTACAAGTAGTTTCCGCTGAATTTGTGTAACAGAGGAGAACAATGAAATTATTTACCAGCTGTATTTTTTGTCGCCGGCGACAAAAAATGGTTGAAAAAGTGTTTCTAGTTTCAAATCTTAAAAAGATCTTGTTTCTGCACCTGTGATGGGCAAACAAAATTATTTTTGATAAAATTGTTTCTCTTTTGATATGTATTAACTTATCTCCAAGAGCTTCATTTGATATTTAATCTGGTAAATACAGACTGAGGTACAAATTTAGGATTTAGAAAACACTGGATAGTCACACCACCATCACATATCTAGATATATTGCAAATCAATTTGCTGTCAATTTGTGCCATTTCTGTGTACATTTTTGTACTTTTTTGGATTTTACTATGTACACTTTTAAGCTTTATTTAAAGCATTTCCATAAGTTTTTTTATTCTAAGTGGAATCTAGACTAGTCCCTTTAAATGGCCAAAGTATTCCGCATTATTCCTGTGACCTAGGACCTATAGAAATTACAATAGCCAATGATAAAAGTTAATGATGGTCCATGGTCACAGCTCTGGGACTAAGTTGACCTAGACTCCTAGTTCCATCGGCATTAGAGTTGACAAGGCATGATATTGCTCTTTCGATACGTCTCAACAATAAGAATAGAGATCTACATGTACAAAGGTCACTCATGCACTGATGTAATCAGACGTGTCTGATCAAGCCTCTCACCAAGGTACGTAAGGGAGGTCGGAGCCTCACGATTTCTGAAATTTATTTTGATCATAACTTGAAAACTATTGAAGTAAACTACATGTATATAAAAGTATACATTTTTAGAAGGGGAATTTCTCAAGGAATCTATTTATAGCATCAGATTCTTGATTTAAGAACTCGCTTTTTTGTAACTCACCAAAAACGAGTTATTTTGCCAACAATTTTTGAACAAGCCTAGGAAAAATATTATTCGGCCAAAATGTTCAAAAATAGGCATAAGTCATCTACATTGTATATCGATGGTTAGAACTAGGGAATGTTTTCTCATATTTTTGTTTAATCCCTTAGTTTTGAAAATTTTGGTCCGAATAGGCCAAAAATTCATTTTTTTCAAAAAATCATGATTTTTTGGCATTTTTTTGCACTTTTTGTGAAAACTAAGAAGTTAATCAAAAATTTGAGAAAACATTCCCTAGAACTATCGACTTAGATGATTTTTAGGGTAAACCGGGGTAAAAAGGCCCGATTTTGAGGTTTTTGCTAAATATCTCGGATCAGCTTGGAGAATCTTGGATAAAGTTATGTGGTTTTAACCACTACATA
>JXSR01S041446.1:144813-154922 GCA_000969725.1 Ophiothrix spiculata | reverse complement strand
TGGATTATATTATTAAGTCTAGACCAATGAATTTCTATATGTGTGTTCTGCTCTCCTTATTACAAGGATTTTCACTGCATGATACTGCTGCATTATCTTTTATTTACATTCTTAAGCTGATGTGTTATAATAAACCTACTATTAGCTTAAATGCATACCGTATGTTATAAAACTCTGGAGAATGTAAGACATCATAATATTATATATTATCAAGTTTAGGTTTGAAACTTATATGAATTTTTTAAACAAATTTTTAAATATTATACCTACGACTAGTAAAACTTGAATTTACTAAAGAATATAATTTACTTTCAATGCCTTGTTTTCTCCATTTATGCAAGTCTTTGAGATATTTTTTTCAATTAGGCACAAGTTGGAGTTAAACCACTTTCATTTGCTTTTTAAATCATGAAATTGCAAAGAGAGAAAGAAAAGTCAATTTGTCTGCATCTATAGGTAAAAGATGTGTTTTCATTGTTTCTACGAACTCAGTACATATATACACAAAACATGCAAAACAAGGTTTTCAATTTTCCCGCCAACAATAAATCAAACCTCTTACCCTCTGTAACATTTTTCCAAGAGATCTCAAGAGCTGCCTTGACAGATAATCTCTAATGTAAGACATGTAAGAGGTAATGGATTTACATGACATTAATGGGAAGATTAACATGGTTTCAAAATACTATTTTTTGCTTGCTAGAATTTAAAAAGAACGCATCTTCAGATGTAAATAATGCAGTTTTTAAGACATATGTGTATTTGCTGAGATCGTGGAAAGAAATGAGTTCGTCGTTTCAATCTTAAAACTATAAAGCACAGACACACTTCACTATCTTTCAAGGTTTGCAGATTAATCATGAAGAGCTATTCACTGATGGCAAACAAAACCGTAAACTTACAAATCTTGAATAAAATAAGTCATCTCTTAAAGAATATGCAAAATGCATCTTGTTCATCGTTTTCTGTTGGCAAACATGTCGATCTCTCAATACAGTGTTTACCTACCTCTCCAGATACTCACTGCCAGGACCAATCTGTTTGCTGAGTTGTGTCTTAATTGTATGTATACTTTCAAATGTCAATAAATTTATCATGTTATTAGGAAAACAATCTTATGCATGGTACGCTTATCAATATTGAGTCATTTAACGGTAGCATAAGCTAGAAACTATATTTTTGAATAAAACATCCAGCCAATCAGATGTGCATAAACTCCAAGATAAAAAAAATGACTATAGATTGATTAACCATCTTATGATCTTTAATCGTTCTGCATCCATCTAAATGAAAGACTTTTAAAATAAGGAGTTCCATAAAGATTTACAAAAAGATAACTTTATTTTTTCCCATCAGGAATACAATAATATCCGTTGCCTTTTTGTCTTTATTACTCTAGGGAGTGCTTACTCTGTAAAGTGACTATAACACATCTCTTGGTCATTTTTAAAGACAAATTATCGATTTGTGAAACGAGATGTTGGTCACGTCATATGCCACACTAATGCAAATAATACCCCATCACCTGGCCGCTTGGAGGTTTATAATGACCAGTTATTGGCTCTGACTGCAATATAAAGGTATACTGCTGCTGAAACACACGGTCAACTTATATGAAATCCGGAGGCTCTTCGATGTTTTATACTTTATTGTTAAGTAAAGGAAAATGCTGTAATAATATTTTGCCACATGAAACAAAGGTGAGTGAAACAAAATTGTTAAAGTTTGCAATAAACAGAGAATAAGAGTTATGTGAGATAGATATTATAGAGTCAGCGCCGTTCTCTGTGATATTTGAAGAGCTTATTTCCAAACTGTGTTATTAAAGTCCACCCACCTTCAAAATTGAGATTTCAATAGCAATTGGTAGATACTAACTTAAAGTAGTTTGATCTTGTAATAGTTTTTAAAACAATCACATGCACAATTCAAAAGCCTATGTGCAAATGTGCCCCTTTCGTGTCAAAACGTGTAAGAAATAACTTGTTTAAACAAAATAAAAAACAAAAACCGTTGATTTTCCTGGAATTAAAAAAATACGGACTTAACACGGTTTGAAAATAAGCTCTTCATTTAACAAACGAATTATTTTCTCCCGAGGTACTTTTTAACTTTTAAATCCGATTTAATGTTTGTATTCAAAAATCCCTTAAATTCTCCATAAATCTCCTTATCTGTAAAGATAATATTTTTCCTAAAAAAATAACCATATCTTTCTAATTAGTTTAATCTTCTCTCCCTCTTCCTTTTCCTTTTTTTTTATTTCTTTTTCAGGAAATTTCTTCTTCAATGTCTATTTCTTTCTTTCTGGCTTTGTGGCTTACTGCGAATATTTGGTACGGTGATTTTTTTTTTTTGTAAATGAATAAAGGCAGATCACCGTTAAAATTAAGTTATTCTCAGTACAGACATCGAGCTAAAATACCTATCATTTCGTCAATAAGTTTCATGGAAAGTCTTTTGTTCATTTGTTTTATATAAATATACAAGTTTGTATAACTTGCTCTTAAAAGTCCATTATTTTTTTGAATTACATGTAAGTTGTATGTTTCAAAAGGAAAACGAAAGGAAGACAAACATAAGAAAATATGACAAAAAGCATAACTGCTTTAATTTAATTTAATGGCGTCACTACTTCAAGAAATCGAACCAAATCGATTTAACGCTTCTCTGTAACACGTAAATCTAACTTATGATTAACAATATCCTATATCATGACTTTGATATCACAATATCTAAAAAACCCGGGTCAACCCGCCTTAATACAAACCGAATAAAATGCACATAATATTCAATTGAAATTAGACTCTCTTTGCATATCAACCCTTTTATTGATGTTATTCATATCCGGCAAAAAGTCTCACTGCTGTAGTAATATTATAAAATGAGATTTGTGTAACCTATCATAGCATAACCAAAGATCTCGCGTTGTTTAAAATTAGCACTTGGTTTTCAAAGACAAACCCAAGTGTCAGGAAATCAGGTCCTTTCTCCAAGTACTCCATTTACTAAGTATTACGTTACCGCAAGGAAATACACGCTGCGGGAGTTCTGAAAGTAGGCTTATTATTTCATCCGCATTTTCATATAATTGCAAAATACATGTACATCAATTCTTTTCGTTTTACCTCTCAAATTGTATTTTAATTATACTTGTGGCTATTGGGTTTTTGTTAAAGTTAATTATTACAATATCAATATTGATTAGAAACACACAATTATTGACATATGTTTTTCTCATTTAAATTATACTCTCTTTGTATATCTACCCCTTTTCTGATGTTATTCATATCCGGTCGAAAGTCTCAGTACCGTAGTAATATTTTTAAATGAGATTCGTGTATAACCAAAGATCTCGCGTTGTTTGATATTAACCCGTGGTTTTTAAATACCGATCCAAATCAGTATCAGGAAATCAGGTCCTTTCGTCAAGTACTCCATTTACGAAGTATTACGTTACAACAAGGAAATACACGCTGTTGAAGTTCTCAAAGTATAGGCTTATTATTTTCGTACGCATTTTCATATAATGTAATTATACCTTTGGCTTGTGGGTTTATATTATTATTAAAAATCCATCTTTATATTGATTAGAAATACAATTATAGACATCTCAATGTTGTCGACTTGTTGTTGTTGTTGTTGTTGTTCTTGTTCTTGTTCTTGTTCTTCTTCTTCTTCAAATTTTACTTAAGATGACCATTTAATCACTGAAACCGAGCTTTCCATTGGTTATTTATATTGTTTCAAGAAAATTCGGCAATCAATCAAATCCTTTTTTTTTTACTTCCGGAGACTGTTTTGCTCATTTCGTTAAGATCGGGTTCTGTTATATAAATAGTGTATGAACGATAATTCATGCTTTGAGTGTGAAACCTGCTTGGAAAACTAACGCTAATGTCGTTACTTCTGAGTATGTTTATTTTGACTTGTATTTTCCCATTATTGTTTCGTAATTTTGCATGCTGGTCGATTCAATTATATTTCCCTTTCTACATTCTTGTGTTGCATCCACATTTAGTTGACTGCAGAACCAAATTGTAATCTAATTTGTTCTGACACCAGTGTTTATATAATCAGAGATGTGTTTATTTTCGTAATCGAGAATGATTAAAAAATAGAGCTTCAGTATCAGGAAAGAAATCTAAACACTTGACATATATGAACAAAACGATGATTTATTTTTTCACAATAACTTAACCCTAGCTCAATGAAGGGGGAGGGTGAATTTTTCTGATGCTAAAAATTGTTTAGACGAAGGGCTAAATGACTCTGTGTACCTATTTAATCCTGAGCTAATTTTAGCGTCCGTTCTAATCTGTAGCCTTTATAATAGCAGATATTCATTTCAAACTTCATATTTAGGTATTTAGGTAAACAACTGGTGATTTTCTACGTTATTTATCAATTTAAATAAAATGATATGCTATCTGTAACTAAAACTAGAAAACTGTAAAAAAAAAGTTTAATGGATGTTATGCGAGGAGTGAATATATATTTTGGATATATCAGCTTGTTGAGTCCTCGTAATCACTCAAGGTTTATAAAAGATTATTAAGTCATGAAGCGCTAACAGTGTAAAAAGAGGGTTTTATTCACGCCTTTTTTTTGCAAATGTTGTATTGATTTTTTTAATGTATAGATCTTTAAGATCAAAATAATTATTAGTAATACATAAATGGAAAAATTCTTACTTGACCTTTTATATAACCCAGGCTGTTTAAGAAGTTACAGCTGTGATAAGGGAATATAAGCAAATTGTACGGTCGTGCTATACATGATATAATCGTGTCTTAGTCATCGGTTTTACCCATTAATAATTGATAATCATTTGAAAGAGCAAGAGCCAACGTGTATATAAAAGCAACGATTATCCCAAATTGAATAAAAACTCTGTCACTAAACATGGTATATAAACAGATATACACCAAACGTGAAAAGGTATAAGCGATGACACTTTATTTAATAGAACAGAAATCCCAGAGAATTAGGAGTTCTATCTCAGATTGCAGAGAGAGGGATTATATGACACAGAGTAGAATTCAGTCTTGTTTATATTATTTTTGAGGGGTAAAACGAAAAGAATTGATGTATATGTATTTTGCATTTTTTCTCTGAGGATTTTGAAACTTAGGAAATTAGGGTGTACTGAAACGTTGAAACATTTCTAAATATTTAAAACACCGTTGTTTGTTTCATAATTCTGCTATTGGGTGTAAAGACAGAAGTGATGTTCGCCTGTTTTTAACGTAATGCAAACGTTACTTTGATTTCGGTATTTCGTATCAAAATGCGCACATACTTGATTCAATGGTAATATGGTTATCATCTTAATTACTACGTAACTCAAAATGAACATATTGGCACATAAATGGCTTCAAAATGCTAATTGTATATGTATTCAAAGCGACATTATAATCTAGGTTAATGTTTTTAACGTAAATTGAATATTCAAGATAATCAAGTATAATCTAACTATTTAGCCCTACATGGTTAACAAAATTGAAAAGTCTTTATCCTCAAAGCATCATTTATAAAAACAAGTAAATAAATGTGCAAATTTAGATAGTGACGACGTATATTAAAATGGTTAAATGAGTGAATGTTCTCAGTCATCCAGTAGTAGTAAACATAAGTGAAGGATTTAATCTGTTTATTGGACTTACTTGTTTAGAGCAAACTACGTTTCGTGTAAAACGTCGTCAGGTTTTGACCCGCTGGATTGGTATGGATTTGATAGCCTCGTCCCATGAATGCGGAAGGTTGTGTCGCAGTCCTCCCTTTTTGTTCAAAGATGGATTTTCCACACGTTCCCAAACTGCCTCTTTAATCCAGCGGGTCAAAACCTGACGAAGTGTTACAGGGGTAAAACGAAACGTAGTTTGCTCTAAACAAGTAAACAGATTAAATCCTTCACTTATGTATATTAAAATAGTGTTAAATACTTTATAAAATTTAAGCGCCTAGCAGTTACATATTTTAGGTAACTTGATAAAAACACTTAATGTCAAATTATTTCATTTCATAGTAGTCGGTGAATGATACCGTCCATCTGCTGACACTTCTTGCAAACAAGGACCAGTTTTTTGATGTTTTAGTTTCACAAGTGACATGTAAACACTGTTTTCAAGTAAAGAGGCACAAGTGTGATTTTTAAAATGTTACATGTATTTAAACAAATCTCGAGTTTGAAATAAGCAAGTTGAAAAATATATCAAGTATCAAGCTTGGAAGGTTTTTTTTCTTTTTCTTAACAATGATAGCCCACTGTTTTACACTATATGGCTTCGCCCTAAAGAGTGTTTTTTCTTATTAGGAAGCATTGTAAAATGCAGATTTTTTACTCCTTCATTTATCAATTGTATCGAATCAGTACATTTGAAGTATTTTGATCAATATTGTAAGTGAAATAGGTTGTATCATAATGAAAACGCACTCTATCAGATTGTTAAAATTTATTTTATTCTCATTTTTGAAGCTCCAATCCCCATTTTGCTTCGTGCAAATCGTTCATTATAATAATGTTCTGGCCATACATTCCCAAATCTTAAAATATTAATCGCTTTGAGTATGACAAATTTGCGTTGTGTCATGAGCATAGTCTACGCTATAATGCTCCCGTTTTATTTTCATGCAATCATGTAATGATATAAAAACTGATAAAAATGTAATTGAGTTTCGATATTTTCACAGAGATTTAGGTTATATAACTGTTATCGCAAAGATCATGACATACGTGTAATTTAATATAGTCACACATATTGCGCCACGATGAATAGATTGGTTGTACGATAGCTTACACGAATGAGTAAATATGTGTGGTAGTTTAAGTGCAACGTTTATTGGACCATTAAAAGTTACTGGATGGTTAAAAGCTTTCTGGATATCGAGAACATTTTGTAGATAAACCAAATTTTGTCATTTTTTTCTACCAAATTTTAATATAATTTTACAGATAAGTAATAAACTTAGATTAAACATATCGGACACTCTATTGTAAATTATGGGGAAAACTACAAGAAAGCACGGAATGTATCGATGTATATTCCAGGAATATAGATTGTGTCTACACGATGACGCGTCACCAAATGTGGATTCACGCTGCGCATTCAACTGTGCGTAATGTGTTTGCGGCTACGCGATATACCTACGCGTACTACCAATTCGCTCGTCAACGCGAACGCACACGCAGTGTGTGAAGCTCACGAACGTGTTAAGTTGAATGTACATGGATGTACATTCCAGGAATCAACATGGATGTACATTTCGAAATCTCGTTATTAAATAAAAATCCATAATTTTTGTGAATAAAAAATGTGTGTTTCAGAAAAAAAAAACAGGCTGAAGAAAACGAAAAACAAAATGCTTTGATTTAATGTACGTCCAACCCTACTTTAACTCTTCAAGAAATCGAACCAAATCAATGTCACGCTTCTCAATTTTACGTTAATCTAAATTATGATTAACAATATCCAATATCATAACTTTGATATCACAATATATAAAAACCGAGTCAACCTGACCTAATACAAACCGAATGGAATGCACATAATATTCAATTGCAATTAAACACTCATTGCATAATAGTCCTTGGGCCAGGAACTAAAAAAAGGGGTTTTGCTTTCCTTAAAGGGGACCAATTCTAGCAATGCTTTTTGAATAGGTACATATCACAGGTGTATGAAATGCCATGCTAGGAAATTCGGGGGAGTAGCTTAGGCTCAGAAGTCAAGATGGCCGCCAAAATGGCCACCAAAATAGCATATTTTCATTAAAAAGACCTTAAGCAACTAGTAAAACACAAAATACCTAAAGTTATCACTGAGAAATGACATCTTTGGCTCTAAACAATGCATTTGGCTTGAAACCATGTTATATGCATATTTCAAATTCAAAATGGCTGCCAAAATGACCGCCAAAAGGCAGCTAAATAGCATATTTTAATTGAAATTTAACGAAACCACCCCTATTAACACATAATATCAAGTTATCGATAGAAAGAAACATTGATGTTTACTATAAGATCATATGTCCTCAAATGTCATCTTTCACGTAGTACAAATTCAAAATGGCGCCCAAGATGATGTCAAATATGGCCAACATGATGGGGTTTTTTTGTTCAAAAATGTCTTGATGTGACACAAAAAGGGTATTAAACATGAAATATTCAATATAATTAATGGAAAATTTGTTTTAGGGTTACACCTGAACTATTTGCCCCAATATTAAGTTGGTAATATACGTTAGATAAAACATGACACCCATTGTAAGGTCCAAAATGGACGCCAAAATGCATTATTTGTAAAAAAAAAAGGGATAACTTACATCAAAATGAGCATTAAAACAGGAAATATTCAAAATAATCTATGGAAAATTATTTTTAGGGTTACAGGTGAACCATTTGCTCCAATATTATGTTGTTAATATGCTTTAGATAAAAAATGATGCCCATTGTGAGGTCGAAAATGGCTGCCAAAATATATATTTTTGTACAAAAATGGGGTTGTTCACAAAAGGGCATTAAAACATGGAATATTCAAAATAATTTATGGAAAATTGGTTCGAGGGCTACATCTAAACCATTTGCCGCAATATTATGTTGTTAATATGCTTCAAATTAAAAAAAACATCCATTGTGAGGTCCAACATGGCCGCTAAAATGGTGACAAAGAGATTTTTAACGTCTAATGTCGTGAATAGTCAGTAGAAGAAACAACAAGGGTTTCAACAAGATCATTTACTTTTAAGGTATAACAAATAATGTACTATTTAAGATATAAGTGGCGCCCAAAGTGATCTCCAAAATGGACTTACAGTGACATAACAAGGGCACTATAACATAATAAATATTTAAGATAATCAATGAAATGGCTTTTCAGATACAGCAAATTTCTTTACGTTTTTAACATGCTACAAATCCAAAATGATACCGATTTTCAGACCCAAAATGGCCGCCTAAACACCCTTTTCACTCTAAAGATGGGGAAGAATGAGCAAATTTAACGTTATTAAACATCAATTATTTGAACAAATCCTAATGGTAAATGCTTTGATAGAACTAGGACATTTTTGTGTTGTTAACATACCATGAGTATCAAAATACATTTTCCACCTTAAACATTTAATTTGTAATAGTGGCTTTAAACCAACATTGAACTAATGTTGTTAATAGTAAACCAATGAAAGGGCTGACATTCAAAAATGACCAGAATGGCTGCCAATTAATACAATTTTCTCAGCTTTGAGTGTTTGAGCTATTGATTATTGTGGCACTATTTCAAGTTATTGATTTCAATGCCATTTTAACACAAATTTTTGAATGAAAAAGTATATATTTTGGGTGACCATTTTAGGCCTCATTAAAGGGTGATATTTTGGGATTGATACAAGTTAACAACATAATTTGGTGAGAAATCTTTCCGCTTAAACCTACAAAGTCTTAACCATTGATAAGTTTTGAATATATGTATTAAATGCTGGTTTAAGGCCTAACCACCTTGAGTGTAAAAAATGTGTTTTGGCATGGCATCCCGCTTGTTATCAGCATGACTTTACTAGTTAACACAATTATTGGAGAAGTATTTCTGCTATAACAAATTTTAGGTTGTTTCACTGCCATCCCACACTTTCTTGATTGAAAAAAAATATTTTAGCGGTCATTGTGAGCCTCTAATGTGCGTCATTTTTGTTTTAAAGAATATCAACAACATACTAATATCGGTGCAAATAGTTCAGATGTAACCCTTAAACCAATAACTCTCCATTGCTTATTTTGAATATTTCATGTTTTAATGTCCATTTTGATATCAAAACAACCCATTTTTGTATGAAAATGCATATTTTGGCAGGTATGTTGGACCTCACAATGGGCGTCATTCTTTATGTAACACATATTAACAACTTAACATTGGGGCAAATGGTTCAGATTTAATCCTCAAACCAATTATCCATTGCTTATTTTGAATATTTTATGTTTTAATGCCCTTTTTGATATCATGGTTCAGATTTAATCCTCAAACCAATTATCCATTGCTTATTTTGAATATTTTATGTTTTAATGCCCTTTTTGATATCAAGTCAACCCATTTTTGTATGAAAATGCGATTTTT
>JXSR01S041446.1:124095-134199 GCA_000969725.1 Ophiothrix spiculata | reverse complement strand
ATGTTGCTCAGAATGCCCAAGAGTACATCTATATCAAATTTCAGCAAGAATAAAGTGGGGTCATAAAAGTGGGGTCACAGAAGTGGGGTCACAAATTGTACCATCCCCTCTGACACGTGTGCTTTTCTTTGGAATTACAATATCATATGCATAAAAGAGGTTATGCCACAGTTGCAATGCATTATTAATGAATCAAAAAGGTCGTTTAAAAAGCATCCTCGTTAAACTCCTTAAATAGCGGACATCAATCGTCTTAATATGCTCACCCTTAATTGGTTTACCTTTTCTGACAGCATATGTCATGAAATGATCACTAATAGATATTTGTATCACACCGCAATCATCATACAAATCGGGCTTTGATGTAAAGAATAAATCAATTATTGTTTTGCTATGGTCTGTCACTCTCGTGGGAAGACTGATCATCTGCTTTAATTGATGTAAATCAGCAAAAATTTGAGATGGTTGACTTTATTATTTACATTTGGTGAAAACTCGCAGTTGAAATCCCCGATGAAAATTATTTTCATTACCTGAACATTAGATAGCATACACATCAATTTGTTAGAAAATTCAACATCTTTGCCATTTGGATTATATATTGCACACATGAAAATAAGTTTTCTTTTTGGTGGATTCAATTCAATCCAAATACACTCAACAGTTTTGTCACACAAATCATCACGCCTTTTGAAACCAATACAATGTTTTACATATAAAGCGACACCTCCACCATCTCTTTTCCTGTCACATCTAATCAATTTATACCCAAGTAAATTAAATTCATTATATTGTACAGTATCATCACATTTTGTTTCGTTTACACAAATTACATCAAAAACATTTGAACATAAATGGCGAAATTCATCAATTTTGCTCACCAGACTGTTTATATTAAGGTGACCAAAATAAATACCCTTTTATTATATTACAGGTGTACTGACATTAACATGATTATTTAAGTTATTGGCGGCACACTCTACATGGCCAATTGCTCAAAGTTCAGTACGACCATTATTTCCATTTGACCTACAAATATAGTTAGCTTTGTGGCCTAGACGATACATTTGTTACATATTAGACGCATACTATGGCGACATGTATTTTGATTATGATTTCCGCAGTTGTAGCATCCGGAGTATAAGTTGTCGCGTTGTTCTCTTCTGCGAACCAAATTTGGAATGTAGGTTTCATAACAATGGAAGGTTATTCTTCGCGATGGAAATTGAGATCGGTTCGCGGTTGAATTTTCGTTGTTTACCGGAAGTGGATCTCGGGATCCCCGAGCTTTAGGTTTAATGTTCGGAGAATTTCTATTTGGAGCATTGCCAACAACTGCCATGGATTTGACCATAAATGCAGGTCTTTTACATCATCAGAAAAGACACCTGCCAGTGTTTTAACTCTGCGGACGCTGAGATATGGACCGTCTACAAGTTGGGAAATGTCAATGTTACCATTTCGGAACGTAATGTGAATCCCGGTGTCCACATACACACAATCACGTCTTTCTGCGAGATCTTTCAAGGAAGAGTTAAGGCTATCTACTTTGCTGGTAACGTTTCCCGTGGTTCGCGGACATATACCGGATATGTATACAGAAGCTGTTGGTGCCTTTAACATTGCAAGTGTGATGATAGCTTCCATCGACGACACTGTCTCATCCACAGGAACACCTTTTGTAACGTCATTGGTTCCAGCATGAACTATTATGCTCTTGAAAGTTCCCAGATCCTGACGCTTTTCAAGCTCGTTGAAAACACTAGAAACAGTTCCTCCACTGATAGATTTGACGACAGTGTTCTCAAATGTATCACTATTGAAGTCCCTTAAAATAAGGTCAACTATTATAAGGCAAGAAGAAGGCTCTTCATGTATTGAAGAGTATGTGATATTTGACCCTTTTTTGTTATTGTCCCTTTACCAGTAGATGAGAAAATTGATCACATTCGGAGTTCCATTTTACACCCAAAAAGATTACTAATAAATTCTGACCAAAAGTTACATCAGTTTCCAGATATTTTCATCATAAATTGATCTTTATATAAAAGGTGGTAACAATATTTTTATTCCAACTTTAGGAGCAACCGTGTTAGTTGAAAACATTCACAGTGCATTTCAATAGTATTCCTTTCAATTACTGTGAGCTTAAACAACTGACCGCTCTGAACCTCGGACAGGTGATGGGGAATTATTTGCTTTAATACGGTAGATGATGTGACCAACATCTTTTTTGTTTTCAAAATTTTCGAACACTGAAAATACTCAAGTATACAGTCTAATGCTTGCATAGCAGAGTACAATCACTCCATGGAGTAATAAAGACACGATTATGATGGGAAAAAAATACTGACTTGAAGATCTCTGGTTAAAACTATGGGCCTGAAGTGACTAAAATAGCATAATTTTAGTCACTGAAGGACCATAGTTTTAATCCAGAGATTTGAAAAAGTCAGTATATATTTGTTTTATATACTGCTTTAATAAATTTCATAATGTGATTTTTACTTGCCCATTTTATAATGTTATTATTCATGTTCACAAATCACAAAACATATCCACTAGCGCTAAGAACGGATTTTGATGACGTCAGCCGTAAATAGTCTTTTCAGACCCGTAAATAGTTCATTTGAGCCGTAAAAAGTATTTTTTATAAAGAACTATTTACGGCTTTTCTCAAGGTGGTTCAAACTATTTGAAAGCATGTGATCGTGTTCAAACCAATCAACTCTCTTAAATGTAGTATATAATATAAAATAAGCTTTATTGATGTAAAATCCAAAATGACCATCTACAAAGTCCTTCCGTGCTTTGATATATAGTGCTCTGGGGAATTTTAAAACCACATAAAAAATGAACAAAGAAGGGTACTTTTAGCTAATATCCCTATCCATCACCATTAACTCTGACCATCAGTACATCCTTGATCATGGATGAGTGAGAACCTAATAGGCTTATTGTTTTACTCATGTATCCGGTTACCTTCTAAAAATATCTATTTACAACCCAGAGGTCTCTGATAGATTGGCGCATAATTATTAACTCGCTCTTTTTGATGTATGGAGAAAGGTTAAAGATGGTCAGTTGTCTATAATGTATTTCTACCCCGGAGCCATTCACCTGGGTTTGTGTGAATCCAATTTTATGGAAATCTGATAGATGGGCTTAAAAATAACGAAATTGTCCTACCTTTGTATAATGATTCATTTGTTAATAAGTATTATAAGGTTGTAGGAATAGGACTAACAAATGTTTGACATTTTAAAGTGTAAACAATTGAGATAAAACTTAGCAAACATATACAAGTTTTTACAGGAGAATCTTGAGAGCAAGAAAAGTATTTTCATTAACATGTTCGCCAACAGAAAGCGATGAAAACGACAGTTTTTAAATAATCCCTTATAATCGATGATAATGTAAATTTGTTTAACATTTGTAAATTAGCTTTACAACTCTTTCATGAATCAGAAGTATGTGGTCACAAGTCAGAAACTGGTCCACCAAATATGGTGGAGCTGTTTCACGGTTCCCTTTTTTAAAGTATGTTTTATGTTTTTTTTAATACTTCCAACAGAAAATGAGGTATCAACTTCTTTCTTGTTCTTTCTTCTTTAAAATAAAAACAATCTCATGCTTTGGGAATTTTTAATAACAAAGTTATGGCATGAAGAGTAACAGTGGGTCAGGGGTGGAGCGGCGGTTGAGGAGCCGGCGGTTGAGGAGCCCATAGAGTTACACACAAAATTGTGGAAAAATGCACAAATTTGGAGCTTCATAACTTCATAACTAAGCATGCTAGAGAGCTCAAATTTCATACAAACAAAGATAAACATATACTCCATTCATTTAATCAAGTTATTTGATGTATACATATAATTAAAAATAATTAAAATGATTAATTAAATATGTTAATTAACCACAATTATTTTAGCGAATGTGCTACATGAAATGTTAGCAATAGCCAATTTTTAAGTGCAAGTTTCAATATTCCATGCTAAAAAACTTACATAAAAAACAAAAAATATTATTATGAATTTAATTTTCTATTAATTAATTAATTAATAATTAATTAATTAATTAATTACAGACTAATTAAGCTCAGGTTAACAACAAAAATTTCCTTTAAAGATCACGTCATGTTCAAAGTGTGCATTCCAGTACATACTGACCAATGAGGATATTACCCGGGGGATATTATGTGTTTTATAGCTGCACTTTCAAAGATACATCTATATTGAGTCTCACCCCAAATTTTGTGATGAAGAACAGTAAATTTGTAAAACTGTACTCTAATAATTGTTTATTACAGGGTGTATCATTAATACTTTCAAAAAGTATTTCAAATAAAAAAAATTTGTACACCCCATATAACAAAAAGTTTAAAGATGTTATTTCCCATTTAATTATTTCAGACATTAACTGCTTACTGCAGCATTAATATTTGAGAGTCAAATCTGGGTACAAAGTGTTTTGGACCACCCTGTATATTGTTTACATAGCCTAATTCATAAAAAAAATAACCATCTTAAGAAATATTTCAATAGACTTTCTAAAAAAGTTTATAATTGAAATAAAAAACAAATTATTAATGTTTCATAGTAATATTTGCATTTTTTCAACTTTTGAAGGTGCGTTTTTTGACCACCCTGTATTTCTTACTTTGCTGACAGCAGGCAACCCTTATTTATTTTTATTGATAGGTATAATTGATATGATTTAAAAGTCATGTGTGGGTTACCATCTCCATTTTTATTTTAGAAAAATAAGAGTCTCCATTGTGGTATAAAATTTGCTCATTATTTTTATGTTACATCCTGTATAATTTTGACCCACCCTGTATAATTGTGATTATTTTATAAGAATTAGATTCCTTGCAATGTTAGCTTTCCAGCAATATATAGTTTTATGGGGTTTAAGTCTACAGAATAAAAGTTACAATCTGTTGAAAGCAAATTGACATGGTTTTCTCAGTATTTTGGTGTGAAACAAAAAAGAGGACCAGTTTCTGACTTGTGACCATGTAATGTAATATATATGTAATAGTGTCGTGATTTAGGCCAGGGTCAGACGAACGACGAGATTTATTTACTACAATAAATTTAATGTCATAATTAACTACGACATGCGGTCACACGTACTACGACCTCGCATTAACTACAATAAATACAATGTCGTAATTAATTACGAGATGGGATTAGCAGCTAATTTAGCACATCATTTTCAGCATGAAGACTCTAGTAATGCAATTAATTACTAGGTGGGTTTTTACTGCAATGCTTTCAACTTTATTACAATAAATCCATCTCAACGACGTAAATTGTCGTGGTCCCTTTTTTTTTTAATGCGACGACGACCCTATTGTAATAAACACGGGTCAGACGTATTATGAGAGCAAAATTTATTGTAGTAAATGCAACCTCGTCGTTCGTCTGACCCCGGCCTTAGATTGCGATCTCTATTGCATTATATTAAAAGTTATTGAGGGGTAAAGACATCGATGTTCGATTGGCATGAACGAAAAAATTGTTTTAATGTTTTGGCAAGTAAAACGTGTTTGTAATACAATGACTGTAAAAAGAAGTGGAAAAATAACTTAAAACATGCTTTTTTAGCTAATTTATGGATTCTTTCTAAGCAAAACAAGGTGATTTGTTTACTGTAACCAAATGTAACTATGCGAGTTGACAGAAATCAATTGATTTGTGACAGGAATCATTGACCTGTCTAGTATGCGCTTGTATTATGACTATAATGATACCATTATCAACAGGTATATTGAATGCTGTCATAAAAGCCAGTGCACCCTTTGTACATGGGGGAGGGGAGATTCGAATATAAATTAGATACTGCACATTAAAAAAAAATGGGGGGTCATTGGGTGAGACCAAGATTGTTGGCATTCAGAGAATAGAAAAATATGTGGACTAATTGGTTATAAAATGAGAGTTCATTTGGTGAAAACGTGATTTTTGGAATTCAGTGAGCGAAAATTTGGTATTTGGTGGCATAAAATAGATAGGCAATTTTGGTATTTTATTTGTCGGTCGTCGGACGTCGCTGTCGGTAAATTTTTAGGGGTACCAATTGCTCTCGTACTAGATAATGTGTTTTTATTAGTAGAAAAAATATTTCAAAAAGTGGGTAAAATGAAAAATATATGTTGCTGTTTGGCTGAAAGTTATTAAGAAGGGCAAAAAGGACAAAAAAACCTTTAGTAGGCCTTTTTTTGAACTGCAATTAGCATTATCCTGTAATATAGTTCAGAATATTATAGCTGACTTTGTTTCGAAGTTTTATTTACTTGATATATTAATTGATTCAATAAGGGACAATATCTTAAAAAGTTTAGTTTTTACTTTTGTTAAAGACTGTTTTTGATACTTTTAAGTACACGCTCATTATCTAAATCCTCAAAACAGTCCTAAATTCACCTTTGTCTTGCCAGGCACTTTACATTTTTAGGTCTAACAGGAGTACCAACCCTCATATTGTTTAGCGCACATCAAGCATCCATGTAAACTGTGAGCCCCAGCCACGGTACAAAATAATAATGGCCCGGGATAATGACATCATTAATTTCGTTTTGAATTGAGAGTTATATTGCATAATGATTATATGGGTTGAACTGGAGTTGATGGTCAAAATCATCCATCCCAAACGAGTTGTAAATGCAACCTCTTGCCATTTTTACTTTTTTTAAAATTTGCAAAGGCCATCGGTTATAAGGATTAAAATGATATGAACTTCACTCGATTTCCAGAAGTTATGGTCCGGCAAATGTTGTCCGAGAGTAAAATGTATAACCGATTTTAACGCGAACAAAGATAAGTTATCCCTATTTTCTGTCGCAAATAACACAGATATATTTCATATTTTGATCATTTTCTTGAAATATAATTTTGCTTGTGTTTTGAAGTATAAGCAGAAGGATTGTAAATCTGTCCAAAAATCAATCTCGACAAAATACGACCTTGACATGTATTTCCACCAACCTCTATAGTTCAAAATGTCATGAAGCTTGTTGCATTTACGACTCGTTTGAAATGGAGAGTCACGGTTGTATACTATAAAAACGACTAATCGCGAAATCAAAATTATTGACCCGGGAAATTTGATTTTGAAAGCGTGTTGCATTGATTCCGTCTTTAGCCTATTTGGGTGTAATTATGATGAGAACAAGATATTGAAATTGTTATTTATATATCAATCGGTTGTAAAATTGCACCGTGTCGGCATATTGGGCGGCAGCGCTTATAATTTAGAAATTCTGTTGGCAAAACTGCGACGTCCAATTATCTTGGGTGGATGACATCGCGTGTTGTTGAAGCAGAAATGCAAATAGAATATTACCGTTGTTTATGGAATACTACACAATTGACAAAGTGATGTAAGTAAAATGTCATAAAAAACATTTTTCATTATTTCCGCCATGGTTTAAGATTTGGAATCAGCATGTAGTGCATGAAAAACACATGAAACTGATCAATTTTATACTTTAAATCCTCAAAACTACATCTTGTATTTTCACACCCAAATCTCAAACTTTTCCAGCAAAACGGTTCATTTACGTTGTTAAACACTGCTTTAAATGTGCCGGCAAGCGTATATATGGTTAATAAAGGAAGATGAGAAATGTTTATAACGACAATTAGAAAGTTTTATTTTACGTAAGGTGAACTTTGATGCAATTTTCAGCGACGGAAAATATCAGTGCATAGAAACACGCAATAGCTCCGACATTCAATGTCCTTTCGATCATTTAATGCCATTGCAAATCTTGAAAAACATATGTAATTCCACTATTACACCTCGACATTCAACATACCAAAATTTGAGGGACATCGCATGATGGAAAATGGTTGAAATGTTGCCATATATGAAAAGTAGCGTTAACGAGTTTGAGGTAGCCTGTTGATGCCTGTTTGAGGTTGATTGTGGACGTGTAATCACTAGTAAAGATGTATATATAAACGAGAGACTCTATTCCATATATACACCAAATATTGTGATAATCGGATATGTGTAAGTGATCCAAAACTTGCAGTAAACACGCCGTTCCGGTCCAACGCTCATCTAAAAGGACAGTAGCCTTAAAAGTTTAGATACTGACTTTAAAGCGTTGATGAAGTTCAAAGACATATAACTCAAAATTAGAAAGGAATTTGAAAATAATTTTAGTATATAAAATAAGTGTAATATCTCGCCCGCATATGGTGAAAATTTAATTTTAAACCAAGGTTGCATTGTGCAACAATTGACATCTGTGCAAAAAAGATAAAAATATAGTTTGTCACGGTATATGGCATTCATGTTTTCGATATTATTTTGTTATATTATTCAATGTGCTGACCACATGACGCAATATTAACTTTGAAGTTATCACAGTGTCAAATAGGGTCTCTTCTTTACATTGATACCAAAATCATGCAAATCGGTCAAGGCCTTGCGTAATTATGACGTCACAAAGTACTACTGGAAATCACGGTTTTGGCAAAAATGGGCACCTCAAGAAATTACAGTTGAATTTTGAAAATAACTGCATGGTAAGGGCTTGAAACTTACAGAATTTCCTTTATTTGTTGCTGAAAAAAATCTGGTAAAAATGCAATATTTAACACTTTTGAAAAGGTGGCCATTTTACCATAAATCGCCATTTCCAGTGGTAATTTGTGACGTCATAATTACGTAACATCTTGACCGATTTCCATGATGTTGGTATCAATGAAACGAGGAGACTCTATACAATACTTTGTTATTAAATAATGTCAATTTTATAATTAATATTTATTAAAAAGATAGATGCCATAGAATTGCCGTGGAACAGGATTTTTACCTCTTTTGCACAAATGTCAATGGTTGCACAATGAAACCTTTGTTTGAAATAAAATGTTTACCACATACGGGCAAGGCATCATACTTTATGAATATTGTAAGAGTTGTAATTTCGAGTTACGCGCCCTTGAACTTCAATAACGCCTTTTTGGTCCACCCTGTAATCATATCAGTTTAAAAATTGATACTTGAAAGCATAAAAAGAGTTGATTTATTATTATGATATGTATTCACCTACGGTATCTCTGCCCGGATGATTCAATTTATGCTTTACAGATCCCTCCCCTTTGTGGAAAGATACACACTATTTCTTCAGCTGCCCATTTACTGTTCTTTTTCTATATACATTAGTTGGTTATTTAGCCTACTATATTTTCTGCTGATATGACAGGCCAGAGAAAATATTGATGGATTATTAATGATGTGCCTAAAGTGGTGTTTGTTTAGATTTGTTCTGCCTTTTAATTAAAAGTAATAATTTATTACGCTAGAATCAATGCAGTACGTAAGATATTAACGATTAGATAAACTTCATATAACAATATCGATGTAATGACATTTTAAAAATTGTGACAACTGAAAACAAATGCATTATATATAATATAGGCAAATAAGCAAAAAGATCACCTTTTTTTAACCATGACACAATGAATAATAATTAGATAAACAAGAAAATAGCACTTACCACGTGTTTAGCAATTCATGTTTGTATAGTTCCATGTTTCATATTTTGTCATTCTCGAAACTTTTGTTGAAATTTTTTTTGGTTCCAGAATCGTACCATAACCTTTTTAATTTTTATGGATATTAAATATAAAGCACTTATAATATTACCAAAGTCTTCCAATTGTAACAAAGTTCTCGTTTCTGTAGCCCTGAAATTATAGTATTATTTAGATTCTCAGTGCTCATGAATACACTTTGTATAAATCGTATAATCATTGATGGCTTTAGTTAAAACAAGCTAAACATTAATAGGCAAGTTGTCTTTTATTGTGAACCTCATTAGTAAAAATCTTGTGTACATTAGTAAACATCTTGTGTACAGTATTTTGCAATCAAACTTGAAAAAAGCGCAGCAGACATTGAAGATAATTTAGATTCCGCAAACTGACATGGATTAAGGGGTATAAGCACCTCACTCAATGTTACATTTTTGCAAATTTATTTTGTACCATAACTTTTTAACAAAGTGCTTAAAAGTAATAAAAGTATACATTTCCAGAAAGGAATTTTCACAAGGAACATGATAGTGATGTTGATTTTTGACCA
>JXSR01S041446.1:23057-33432 GCA_000969725.1 Ophiothrix spiculata | reverse complement strand
TATTATTCTGATATGTGTAAGTAGGTAAAAAGTTGCAGTAAAATTGCCGTTGGCAAAAATGGCACCCATTTAGGGACTGTAGCCTTAAAATTACAAGAATCTTCAACTCATTTGAAGAACCCCATAGACGTTTAAGCACATTTAAATAGCTTGTAAAGAAATGGGGATTTTGTGTTGAAATATCATTTGATACAAAACATTATTACATATATAACGTTTATTACGTAGAAACGTTTTAAGAAATTTCATTTTACTACTTTGCTGCTACCTGACGAAGACATTGTCGAAAAGTTTTCTATCATCACAGCGCTACCAAAACACATCCAGGTAACTACTGTCTCGTCTATTTAACTGAAACAAATGGTTTCATTTTCTCAATTTTGACTTTGGTCTAGATAGATTTTGCTTGTTTTAAATGCTAACATTTGTGTCTGAAACTCATACTGCAACAATTCTAAATTATACTGACTTTTCAAAGATAATTGTTCATGAATGAATTACTCACATAAAGTAGGGAGTTGAAAATACAGTTGTGAAAATAGTAGATCTAGCTTTATTTCCCTCGAAAAAATAAGATTAATATCAAAAGATATCAGGGGCGTCGCTACGTATTTGAAAGCGGGGCGGCCAAGTTAATGTCGGACAGAAATATTTTCTTTGCCGACAGCGACAATAGCGTAACTACTACTTTCACCTCAGAGTTATGTTGAAATTTCAAAACACAAATCACTCGATTTGCCAACTTGATACTGCAGAGACTCGGATTGAACAGTGGACAAAGCATACGAAAGGGTCATCTGAGGTTGGTTTGCATCCTCAGTAGTTAGAGAATTTTGAAATTTCGAAACACCATTCACGCGATATAGTGCATAGATTTTGCTACCTGACGCTTAAAGTTAACATTTTCCACCCATCAAAATCTGGGCATGGTACTCAGAAACTCCAATTAAACAGTAGAAAAAATCATGATAATTCTGAACGTTCATTGCTACATGTTTGTTCTTCTGTCTGTACTTTTTGAATCTGATATGGATTGGATGAAAATGCTTACATTACAATTAAGTTTCTTTTCGTTTTTTCTTTTCTTTTTCTTTTCGTTTTCGTTATTCTCCATTCTTTTCCTTTTTTCTTTTCTTTTTATTCCTTATTTCCTCCTTTTCTTTCCCTTCTTTCCCCCTTATTATGAAAGAATGAAGATGCAGCAATAATAAACGTTTAGAATTATCATGATTACCAGACTTTGAAACACTGCCGATCTAAAGACATGGCGGTGTACATGTAGTATGTCATGTGAAATAGTAGTTAAAAAAACTTGCAGTGAACATAACATTCCTCCATTTCGATACTGAATAAGAACTGTGGTCTGCCAGACAACATCATCAATGTATGTTTAATCATCTGTAAACATCTCTGTCACAGTTTTAGTATTTTCAATTTTAATCTTGATTGATCATTTTTTTATGTTTTATTTTCTTGTATTCTTAGAAGGTTACTTTCCTCGTCCTCAACTTGATGATTGACTCTGTATTTAATAATTAGATCTGATTAGCTCGATTAAGTGTGATATTCATTTTGATAAGACATAGAACGAAGCATAAAAGATGTATTGTATTTTATTGGAAAAAATATTATTTTCAATATTTTTTTTGGAATACTCACCCCCTCCCCTCCATTGCTATCCTTTCATACGATGATGATAGTAATTTCTACAAATATAGGATTATTATTGCTAAAGGTAGAAGTACTATATAAAACTCACGAACTCAGTCATATGCAGATATTTAAAAAAAAGTCGAAATTGACCAGTGGCCGGTTTTGCAGCCGGTTTGAGCTGGACGGTCACTTGTGCAAATATAAGTAAAGTAAAACAAACAAATCAGGCTGAGTAAAACCAATCAATTATACATGATCATTATAGCTGTTTAAAACTATTCTATTTTAAGCAATTTTCATATAAAATTTTGGGGAACTGGAAGCAAAAACTTATTTTCGCACTTGGTCTTTATCATTATTTTGTCCTTCTAAGCGTTGATATGAGTGTAGAAATACCACCGAAATTTATTAAAATTATTTTTCAACTATATTACACTAACAGAAATGACGGTTCCATATTGCATTTTACATTGACTTCAAGTAACTTAAGAGAAAAGCAATAATGGGTATAAAGTGCAAATCGAAGACATTTAATGAAATTTGACTTTTAATTAATGTCAGATACCAAATGCGTTATACGAGGCCACAACACAATGACAAATGTTGGGAAGCCACTTGTACTTTGGCGACCTGCTAATTTGTTGTTTACCGGTTTTGTCTTCTTGCATAGTGAAGACATTTTTGTGCTGTTCACATAAATGTATTTTATTATAAAATAAAAATAACGATAAATGAATGTGTAAGGTTTTGTCATAAGATTCTTAGTTTGGCGCTTCAATAGATTAATTATCAATTAAATCATCAAAGATGCTCATAAATTGATTTCCTTTTTACTCTTCTACTTCCCTAATCTAAACAGCCCTACCTGAAATCTCCTGAAGTCACTTGACCTCATGGCGTTTTCATTACCCATACTCCAAACGACTTCTAAGCCTTGAGGGAGCACTTTGCGATGTTTTAATATAAACACCAACGTCTGACTAGACCTCTTATACTTCATTAGTAGAGGTCAATAAACAACGGAGGAATATATAATTTGCAATTAGCGAGAATCTCAAATTTACATTGGGTGTTTTGCCTCAAGTAAATTTGCTCTTAAGATTACGATTCTTCAGATTTATTTAAAATTGAATTATAATATTGAACCGTAAGGGCTTACCAAAATTCAAGTTGTTGTTTCAGAGTATGTTATGTTACCGCTGCTATTGTTATCATTGGAAGTCTGATATATAAATATTTGTGTTCAACTATGGCAATATCTAAATAAAATCACATGAACCAATCTGCGTAAAGTTATGAGATTACGAAATCAACAAGAATCGAGCCCAGAGCCTTAACTAAAAAAAAAACCCAACTATTTATGAACATAACCACAAGTTATTCAGCATTATCAGATTGTAAATACATTACGCCAACGTTTGACTTAGGCTACCACAACAAATGTCAAATGCCATAGTGCTTTGTTAAGTTAAATTCATGAAGTTATATCCTTAACGTTCGAAATATCTTACTTCAGCTAAACAACTTTTGCATATTTAATCAACACCTGTAAGATATTGACATCTTATATTGTCTTTCGTATATGTGCCTTTACTTGTTTTAATGTAAAAAAAGCATCTTTTTATCGTAATTGAAAAAAATAAATAAAACGATTGCTTTATGAAAATATTTCATCAGGTATGATTTTAAGGTAGAGGGCTATCAATGATAAAGAAGCAAATGATAACTAGATGTCTCTAATACATGCTCCGGGAGCATGTTTAGAAGTTTTCTTGCAAAATGGCATTGATTAAAGAAGCAAGTTACTAGATATAAAGAAGCAAGTAACTAGATATATCTAAAACATGCTCCGGGAGCATGTTTAAATGCTTGCAAGGCAATATTTAAACATGCTCCAGGAGCATGCTCCCGGAGCAGCTGCTCCGGGAGCAGCTGCTCCAGGAGCATAATTTCGGGCCCAAATCTCACAAAAGCTTTCTGACATGTATACTATCCTGTGGCATGTTTGACATGACAAAAAAGTCAAATGGTATTAACTGTCTTCTCAGAAAAGTTGAAAAAATGCTGACCCAATCGAACATTATTCCTTTAATAATGATTATAATATTAATGCGGTTATTAGATTTATGATTCATTTTTTACTTCATGTGGTAAGGCAGATTTTCCCTCGTAATGCATAACTATTCCGAGCCAAAAGTCATGGTGCAGTGGTAACGCGTTCCCTTTTCATTATAAAACTATTCTGATTAAGATTTTTCTGAGCAGTCGGAAGTCTAACAGCCTTGATCTTTAAATATTTATCCTTTACCCTCCTGTTAAATACTTTTCTCATTGTTCATTTTAAGCTTAAAGAAGTTTATAAAGGAGTTAATATGAATATAATTAATTTGATAAAAGATACAAAAGTAATGGAAATGAAAAATCTTTAAAAACACGCGTACAATTTATAATTTTGTTATTCCGCGCGTTTTGTGTGACGGTGACTTTGCTTTGTTTTAGATCTTTCTTTTTAGATTTAAATATTTTTGTTCAACCTCTTTATTTCATCAGCGACAAAGCGAACTTTGTATAATTGATTTCTTTTTATAGTTCCTAAGGATATCTCGTAAATTGCTCGATTGCAATTACTGCCACACACGATTTCTCATTTTCGATACTTCAGGGCTTCACTTTAAACCTATTTTCTGGTACATTAGTAGAACTAAATTGCGGAGCAGTAATGGTGAGGAGACGTACTTTTACCTCCAGCAACAATGTATTATTAAATGAGTTTGATGTTTTGTAGATATTGCAATTACGGTAATTGCGACATAGAGTGTTAGAATTCTTCATTATTGGTGTGGGGGTTTGGATGAGGAGATATAGCTGTTTGATACTCGTTATATTGTGTTGTATTGGAAAATGTGTAGTTTTCTTTATCTTGTTATGTAAATGTTTTGTCCTTGTTTCCATATCTGATTCACAGATTGATTTTAATCAATCAGACCTGGTTAAATGATATGAGGCGATCTGAGACTATCTTTTAACTCACATATAATGAAAAAGGTCAATCAACAAATAACTGGATCTCAATAGATGACTACAAACCTAAAAATGCCTAAAATTGTTTGACATTGGAAGGAATAAGCAAAGTATCACATTTTGATATGGATAAAATGTCCAGAGAAAATATTGAACCTTTGTACTCTTTAAAATTAAGAAATACAAGTTTTAAATGGTTAGCCAACTTCCTGCTAAATTTGTCAGTCTGTGATTATTATGACACAAAAATGTATTCTAACTACCCAAGCAATAACAGAAGTGACATTTAGAGAATAAAAACTTACCAACTAATGTAATTGAAATGTCTACGTTAATGGGTTGGAGATTCATGGCATTTTAAAAGCTTTCATTCATTTCAATGATTTTTATACATTAGTCAACGGAAGAAAATTCATTAATGGTTAATACTCTGCTTTTCCCTTACGGAATCGTTAACTAGATGAAACCATTTTAAAAGGTTAATGGAATTTCGGTTTCAATATATACAATTAAGTTTTGAAGTTCATAATTAATTGAAGATCTTCAAGACTCAAGATAATTTAGATTGAGCAACATCAATTAATATCGTACCATGCTGTCCTAATAAAAACCTCCATTATCTTTATAACCTGAAAACATTTTTCTATTAAAAAGGTATCGGTAATATTTCACCTTTAGATCAAAGCAATAAACTACAATATTTAAAAAAAAATGCGGAAACTTTTAGTGTTCGAGAAGTTTTTTTCGGGGATGGAGATGGGGTGGATGGTGGTGGTGGTGGTGGTATGGGTTTAGGTCACTTGACTCAAAACGAGAAAGGCATCCGCCCTATCAACTCCCTCCTCCTTGTTACGGGCCTGGTAATTAGCATTAGCGCGAAACTGTTTTTTTTAAATTTACGCAATAATAGACTTCTTTCGTTAGAAACAAATCTAAAATGTCACCTCTTTGAGTTACTGTTGTGAAACAATCATAATTACTCCAATTGTCACAGGCGTCTCATTGGGCTCTAACTCATAATAGAAGCCTGAGATATACTTTTTCATATCATATTCTGTAGTTTGTTAGTTTGTAGACATTTTCATTCAATTTTTTCAAGTTGTTTTCAAGTTTTTCAAGATAACAATCACCTTGAACATTGAAAGGCACAATTTGGCATAAAATTAAAAAGAAAGAAATTCTAACGTTAATTTCATTGCAATATAATAATGGCTAAATTATGTAAAAACTTTTCTTATTTGAACTACCGCAGTACAATCATAACATCGACGTTTCAGCTCTTTCATTTCTTTTATGCTTTAGTTACTTCTTTTCGTATCTTAACAAAAATGTATTTTCTTAGGTAATTTCTTTAAACACGCGTGTATCATATTAGCTAATAAGACTGATATTTTCATGCCCGCACATAAACAAGTTATCGTAGAGGGATAAAATGTGCTCAAACGTTTACGTTGATGGGTTCAATAAATTAAATGAAAATTCTCGTCATTTCAAATGTTATTATTCTATTTCAACTTAAACTACTTTAGAAGCATTGTAAGATGAAGAAAACTATAATTTCTTGCGTATTACTTATTCATTTTCCACGACAGATTCGATTAAAGCATCATTCATTTTGTAGAAAGTATTATGTGTTTTACTTTACAGAAATTTACTAAATGATTTTGTCAAATTTAATTTTATCATATGGTGTTCAATCACGATATGAATCATTAAGAATCTAACAAATTAGTACTTAAAGCCATTGCAAACCTTTTCTCACTTTTATGATTTTCCACGTGGGAACAAAACAATCGTTAAAAAACTTTTAAATCGTTAGAAATTTGTTATTCTTATCTACAGTTTCAAACATGTATCTTTTTAAATAGGAAAAAAAAATGATTTCAACAACTCCCGTGGAAATATTTTGACGATCATCCATACGTTGATACAATACCCTATATATACATTAAAAAAGAGGCGTTGTATATGCAGAAAACGTTGACACGGTCGATATGCGTTCCAATTTTTAATATTGCTGTAGCATTTAATCGGTAATTAAAAATATTCCACATTTCAGATTTTCTTATATTTTTGATTCTACAAGCTACGTTGCTGGTCATATTTACGTGAAAAGGCAATAACTAATAAGCGTCAATTCTGATGAAAACAACAAAACAAAGTTAAACGAGGATATCAAATTTCTTCTAACACAATGTCGGTTGAGGTTTGTATGCCACTTTGTAGATATACCGTAGTTTAAATTGGAAAACGAAGCTGATATTATAAACCACAATGTATAAAACGTCTTCGTTAATGGGTTCATCAAATGACTTGTGGATTCTTGTCATCTTAAAAGCTATCACTCTATTTCAAATCATAACAGTTGTATGAATAACTGTTGAATGTCATTTAACTTCTTCGTTTTTAATGAGAAATTCGCTTAATGGATGAATCCACTCTTACGAATCTAATTGGGTTTATTTTACAGATATGATCTCAATTTCACCCTTACATTTTACTGAATTTCAATTTAACATGCTATTTCCGTTTTTCTTAATTGCAATGTGGATCAAAAGAACAAAATAAATTCCTTGTTCATTTTATTCATCATGCAAATTGTGTTTTAGGGAAAGGGATATCCGATAAAAATAATGAAAACCAATTTTTAATGTGTTGCCATAACATTTCGAGATTTCTAAAAAAAATGCCTATCATTTACCTTAAATATGAATATGTAACATTAAGGGAAATGAAATCTTCTCTTTTTACAACTAGGGGCCACGGGGTTAAAACATGAAATTTATTTCACGAAGTTCCCGCGAATAGAATGTAAATTTAGTATCAAAGTGTCGGTGCAACGGACGAGGGGGGGGGGGTGTTAGGGCAGGGCTCTAATTAGTTTTTAAGTTTTTTTTTCAATAGCTCAATTGCAAAGGGGCATTCAGCGCAGGAAACATCCCCGTCCCCCGCTATGGCCTATGGAATATTCCGGAAAAGGTATCGAGAGAGAAACAAAAAAGAACGGAGAGGAAAAAGCAAAAGGAAAAAGACGGCACGAAAAAAATGTTAAAAGTCATTGACAATCTTTTAAGAAAATGTTATTGTTTGACAAAGTTTTGCAAATACTCTTAATTGTCTTATTTCTGCTTTTATTTTATAGGTCTTTTCTTCCCTTTGGGCTTTACAAGTTTAACTCGAGGACGTTAGCGATTCTTACTAGCCGACTAGCTAGTTTCGAATGCAGAAACCGAGCCGGGTTATTCATTATACATACCCGTATGTTGTCATCAAAAAGTCATTATTCTATTAAAACGCACACTGCACAAGCTTTCAAAGTTACCAACTTACCTGATGCGTACAAGCAATTATCATCTGAAATTGCTTTGGGAATCCTGCAGACTCAAAGGATTCGTGATAGTGGTAATTTTGTCCCGTAAATTAACATAGAAGTGTAATATTATCTCTGTTTTCATTACAACAAATGTAGGTTTGACCAACTTTCATGAGATTTTAATGATATTTATGAGCCATGGAATATAGGAAGTGCTTTCAGAACAAGATTGATGAATATAAAATGTTGTGTTAGTTTGCTAGTATAAGTGGCTATCAATAACTCTCGACTGCGTGTTTTATAATGGGTAATGTTGCCTCGAGTTAGGACGTGCATTGAGGTTAAGAAAGGCCAGTTTCTGTCAATTTTGGAAAATTGTGAATTTTGCCAATAATTTTGAACAAGCCTAAGAATCATAATATTACTCGTCAAAAATAGATACAAATCATCTATAAAAGTAATATTTTAAAACACCTTTTTTCATTTTAAAGATAGATACATAAAAAGAAAAATGCATAGACTTAACACTTAAGTGTACAGGGTGGTCCATAGGGACCGAATATTTCATTTATAGCGCAAAAACGCAACAGAACCCCGTAAAGCTATTTTACGTAATTATCAAGGGGGTTCAGCATTTTTGTGTGCAAAACAAAAATAATAACATTAATTAATTACAATTTTGGTTCAATTTTTTTGTTGAAAAAGAGAAAGAGGTATTTATTAAGAAATAATCTTTTCTCAATTTGCCAAAATATGCAGATACGATAGTATGCTAAATCACCGACATATGTTATGTTTTCTTTAGCTCATTTTGATTTTACCAAACCAGCACAAACACGTGTTATAAATAAATGCCTCGGGAAAACATAAATTATTATGGTTGTTTTTGTTGTGTTTTTGCTACTTTTTGACTTTGAAAAAAATGCATTTTGGAACCGTTGCATATATAGAAGGAAAGTAGATTTGAGAATCTGTTTGCTGTTTGTAGTTTCATCAGTGCTCGAAATTTCAGTTAGCTACCTTTGATAAAAAAAAAAGGTGGGACACAACAGATAGAACTTTTTGAATGACCCTCGTAGTTTGCTTTTAGCAAGCATAATTTACGCAGTATGGCTTAAACTTGTTTCTCTACTAATAAAAGTGCAAAGTTCTTAAAAATGAAAAATGTTTTAGTTACCATGAATAGTGCGTTCAGAAATCGGAAAAGATAATTATGCCCCACCATGGCTACTGCTATGCTAGCATATACTTAAATGAACATAAAGGATAACCTTATTATTTATATACACAATACATATGATTTGTCCATTGAAAGATTATAATCTGTAAAGTTTGTGTATTATATTTTTGTTGAGATCTGACATCAAGAACGTCTGCTGTTATGGAATTTTAAAAATGGTACTTGTAATTTGAATAATCCAGAAACATTGTTTAGGCTTCATTAAATATTCTATAATTCAGTCGCGTTATGAGATTTTGTGGGGATGGGGTGTGTTTGTGGTTGTGTGGAGGGGTGAACGTGTTTACAGTTTACGCAGCGGTCTTGAAGCGTCCGTAAATTGACGGAAACTATTTATAACAGTGTACACTATAAAAGCCCGTATGTTTTGTTTATTTTATTCCAAAGCAAACTACACACGAGCTTACCAAGATACAAATATATAAACTAGGAGCGTAGAAGCAATTATTATTTGAAATTGCTAAGGGAATCCGGTGGACCCAAAGGATACATGATAATGGTAATTTCGTCCCGTAAATGTACACGGAGCAGTAATATTATCGTTTTGTCATTACAATAAATGTAGGCTTGACCAACTTTCATCAAATTTTGATGATATTTATTTATGATTTCTGAAATAATAACAAGTATTAGAATCAGCTATATAGTAGTGGAAAGAAAAACAATTTCTATGGTTTACCTTGACAGTTACCTTGTGACTTTGTGATCGAGACTTAAGATAAAGAAATATTTAGGATAAAATGGTTCAGATTTATCTCAGACCTGATAATGATATCTACATCAAGGTGCAGTATTGCATCTATTACTAGAATTGTGCCGTTCTTGAAAATAACGGATGGAGAATTGCCATTTAATGGGAATATTTTGTCAAAAAGACACGACCCTGCACCTAATTTTATATCTAAACTATCTACCTTGTAAAACACTATTCAATGGCTTAGAAATCTTCTTAATCACCTACACCCACACCCTACCCCTCTCCGTAGACAAGCTCAGCTAAGAGTAAAAGATGTGTATTCCGAACAATTTTACTACTACTACTACTACTACTACTTATCTATCTATGTCGACCGCGGTCGGAAGCCATGATGAATTTTCTCCACTGCTGTCTGTTTAGCATGAGTTTGAGAAGTTCGTTTTGATCAATG
>JXSR01S041438.1:9085-19431 GCA_000969725.1 Ophiothrix spiculata | reverse complement strand
AATCACCTTTGTGAAGTACACCCCAGATTCTGTATCATTTTAATTTTTTTGCATGGGGATCAAATTGGAGGTATTGGACTTTTGCTGATGGTGCATCGCATATTGTCATAACGCTAGAATTCCAAATTCGACTTTGCATGTAGTTTTGGTATAGACAATCTGGTATCTCGTAACACATCAAAAAAAACTGTATGAATTCACCCATGGACCCTATGCTTTGCGTTTTCCCATCAAGAGTTTTAATGGTCCTGCTGGTATATATATATTACAAGCAATCCAGGTTTAACGTATCCCATTGTGTTCAATGGAATATATTTTACCAACTATGAACAACTAGACCTTCAAATAGCATCAACTCTTAAACTAATTGCATTAAACATATAAGTATACATTTTTAAGGCTACAGTCCCTAAAAACGTCTCGTTCTGCTGAATGTCATGTTTACTACAAGTTTTTACCTACTTACACCTATCAGAATATCACAATTTTTGGCGTACATATTGAATAGAGTCTCTAGTTTATGCGTCCATTATCAAGGTCAAAATGACGCCTAAAGACTACTTCGAAAAAGTTGACCCTTTTTCGCCGAAACCTCATAATTTCATGATGTTCGAACAATTCGACTGGTTTCAAATTTTGACAGATTGTAGGCTTGGTACTTCTTATTGAATTACAAACAATATTTTATAAATATGCTGAGTTGATTTTGAATGATAATGTAACAAACCCGTGTTGTTTTGCTCGAAAATCTGGACGTGAATTACGACTCTGAGTTTGAGCTGTGAATTGCCTGTTTTAAGTATCTACATTATCTACATTTTGTCTGATATACGCATTCGCATAATTTACTTACAAATTGAGCATTCCAATGAGCCAAAAATTGCAATTTTTATGTAAACAAAAGAAAAATACGGCATTCTAATGTTTATATTTTAGATTTTAGTTCACAAACTCAACGCTGCCTTGATAGCTCACCGGTAGATCTCTCGCTTCGTAATGCATGACTAACCCCGCCATAATCCATGGTTCGAGTCCCCGCAAAGGCAGTGGAAACTATTTATCTTTTCATGATTGAAAAATAGTTAGGATTCACATTTTCCTGAGCATATGGATTCCTCGTACCCTTAAAAGTGGATTTTTACCCTGAACATGTTGGTGATATCGGTTTTTGACCAAAATTGTCAGTTTGGGCAAAAAATACCAAAAACTGTATTTTTCCCCATAACATTCTAGAAAGCGTAACTAAAATTTAATTTGTGAAATTTTGAACTTTTTTTTTGTTTGCTTTTTGGAATCTAGAGACAAATGTCTGGGAAGGGTTTTCTCAAATTTGTATCTTATTTTTTGAAAACCTGTCAAAAATGAGCCAAAAATTTGAGTTTGGAATGGGAACTATAAAATGAGCTCCGTCTGTGTGTCTGTGATGAAAATGTTAACCCAAATGTTAACCTACATTTTCTCAGAGACCGAGGGTTGCACGTTCCTGAAACTTGGTGGGTAAGTGCCCCTTGACCGTCCAAAGACCGAGTGTGGATCAAAGGTCATTGGGGTCATCAGGTTTCGTTAAAAGTCAAAGGAGGTCAAATGGGGTAAACCTAGGTGTACGGACATGAAACTTGGAGGGCAGGGTCGATTGTTGATGCCAAATATTTTTGATGTCACTTCAAGGTTATCAGGGGTCAATCAAGGTTACAGGAGTTCAAATGGAGTAAACTTTAGCCAGATTCGGTGGAGACATATTTTACGCATCGCATAAACCAGAATTGTACTTGGGTTTTTTTTAAATGTATCTATCATAATCATACTTTGACCCTCATCATCATCATAATCATAATTTGATCCTCCTCCCTCCCCTCCTCCTCTCTTCCTCCCCTCCTCCTTCCCCTCCTCCACCACCACCACCACCTCCTCTTCCTCCTCCTCCTCATCATCATCATCATCATCCTCATCCTCCATCATCACCACCATAATTTGATCACATCATCCTTATCATCATAATCATAATTTGATCCTTTCATCATCAACATCATCCTTGTTTGATCGAGTCATCACATTTGATCGTTCTTTCACAAGTCTTATGAAGTCTCATTTCAGGTTAGAAGAAAGGACAAAATGTTACATTCAACTTATAATACATATATTTAGGGGACACGTAAATGTTTGATGAGGACATTGATAGATGTCTAGGTGAGTCAAGGTATATGTTTCAAGTGTGTCAAATTATTTTTAGCAATTTCTGAAGTCAGAGACTTAATATTCTTTCTAAAAACAAGCTTCAAAACAATTCACCTCACAAATATTTACCATTTAAAAAATTGATCATCTTTGCTGAAAGTATGCTTCATATTAAAAATTACATTGAAAATTACAAAATTCTGATGTCAGTTTCAGTGATATACATTATTAAAGCTAATTGGTTTATTCTTTATCAATTCTATATGTGATGCATTTTCTCATTTGGTTTACCAATCAAAACTGGATAGTCAATGTGAACCAAGCTTTAATTGTTGGGAAAAAGCATGTTTTTAAGGCCTTGATCAGATTAAAGTATACTTAATACGGCATGTGCTGTACGCTTCCAATTGAGGCACTCATATTTGAAATGGATGGGATACCGCATACTTCTTTATGATCAAAGCATAATGTGATAATATGGTTTTCCCAAATTTTCATCATTTTGTACACGATCAAGTATGTATGAACAGAATTTAACCCTTTTTTGTTAATCTGTATACCAATTTTCTTTCTCTTTCAATAATATTGGTAATAATATCTTTCATTATTTATCATCAACAGGTTGGGACTTTAAAAGGATACGGCAACTATGCCTAAGGGTATCGTTCAGTATCACTACAAGAAGGGTTTCATATCTACATTTCTAGGAACAGTTGTTAAAGAAGAGGTTTCTGCTACAGCACAAGTGATTGCCGATGTCATTTGTTGACAAATCTCTTGCATATGTTGTCCTGGACTTTGACAACATGGCACCGTTTGTGGCTCGCCATTCACCTGTCCACCCAGTAGAACATCTTTACAATTTGTCTTGTGCTGTGATATAGTTGCCAGATAAAGCTTCATTAGACCATTTAAGAAATTTACGATCACAAATGTCATTGGTACGTTCAAATCTGCAAATTTACCATTTATAATAGATAAATAATATAAGGGGTGTCCTTCGAGAAACAAAATCTCCGTAGAATTTATAGGAAAAACTAAAATTTATTGGATAATGTAAACAAAAATGCAGGGTACAGGTTGCATTTACAAACAATGGGGCCCACGCTCTGGATTTTTGTTTACACCGTCTAATAAATTTTTGTTTGGCTTATAATATTTAAGATATGAATCCTCCATAGAATTTATTGCAAAAGCTTATTTAACAGACTTCTGGAATAAAACAAATATGGTTGCCATGTTGCTTTTCATGAAAAATGACAAAAACAGACATTTTAACACAAAATTTGATTACTTACCTACCGTACATATTTTTTACTTGAATCGATAGAACATGTTTATAATAATATAACCTACAAGTAGTTTTCCATGATTTTGAGGAATATTTGAGAAAATTGCAATTCTTTACCTACTTTAATTTTTTACGCGGGCGCAAAAAAGTGGTTTTGAAAACAGTGTTTCTAGTTTGAAAACTTAAAAAGATCTTGTTTCTACACCTGTGATGGCCAATCATTTTTGATGAAATTGTTTCTCTATTAATATGTATCAAATTATCTCCATGAGCTTTGTTTGATCTCTTATCTGGTAAATCCATCTGAGGTAAAAATTTAGGATTTAGGAAACACAGGATAGTCACACCACCATCAAAGAATGCAAATTAATTCTCTCTCAATTTGAGCCATTTGTGTGTAAATTTTTGCACTTTTTGGGGTTTTACTATACTTTTAAGCTTTATTTAGAGTATTTCCATAAGTTTTTAATTCTAGGTGGAATCTAGGCTAGTCCCTTTAAGGTCTATTATGGTAATATGATGGTTTTCCCAAAAATTTAACATTTTGTACACAATCATGTATGTATTTTATGAACAGAATGTAACTTTTTTTTTATTAATCTGTGTACCAATTTTCTTTATCTTTCATTGATTATCGTCAACAGGTTGGGACTTCAAAAGGAGTTGGTAGCTTTGAGTATCACTAATCGACAAATCAAGGTACAAGACCATGATTAGCCACTGTGCCTAAGGCTGCGCTCACATAGAAGTATACGCATGGGTATACGGTATACGATATTCGCTATACGCTCCTGGGGAGGCACTCATGTGTTTAGTGATGGGGATAATCCCTACCAATATCAAATATGAATCACTCCCCAGGGAGAGTATAGCGAATACTCTATACCGTATAGTTCTATGTGATCGCAGCCTAAGGGTATAGTCCAGTATCACTGCAAGAAGGGTTTGATATCTACATTTCTTGGGATGGTTGCTTAGGAAGAGGTTTATGCTTCAGCACAATTGGTTGCCAATGTCATTTGTCGATAAATCTCTCGCATATGTTGGCCTGGACTTTGACAACATGGCAATGTTTGAGGCTTGCCATTTATCCCTAGAAATGGTTGTTTAAGAAGAGATTTATGCTACAGCCAGGAAAGTTATTCCCAACTTTCCTGCTACAGCACAAGTGATTGCCAATGCCATTTTTTGATCAATATCTCGCATATGTTGACCTGGACTTGCGCCATTCACCTGTCCACCCAGTAGAATATCCTTGCAATTTGTCTTATGCTGTGATATAGTTGCCAGATAAAGCTTCATTGGACCATTTACACCGTTGATTACGAATGTCATTGGTACGTTCAAATCTGCAAATTTACAGTTTATAATAGATAAATAATTTAAGGCGTGTCCTTCGAGAAACAAAATCTCCGTAGAATTTATAGGGAAAACAAAAATTTATTGGACAATGTAAACAAAAATGCAGGGCACAGGTTGCATTTACAAACAATGGGGCCCCACACTCTTGATTTTTGTTTGGCCTACAGTATTTAAATAAATAAATAAATAAATAAATAAATGTCGGTGCTTATATAGCGCTTTTCCAGAATTGATCAAAGCGCTTTACATTTATTCCGTTACCAATAGAATATAACCAACTTACGCGGCTGCCTTACAATCACGGCGCCTATTGAGTATATTCCTAGTAACTACCCATGATAACGCTTGGGTCGACGAAGCAATTAGGATTAAATGTCTTGCCCAAGGACATAACCCGTTGGCCGAAGCGGGGCTCGAACTCACGACCTACTGATTCGTAGTCCTGCTCTGTTCCACTAGACCACACAAGCTCCATTTAAGATATGAATCCTCCATAGAATTTATTGACTTTCATATATGTAAATGTAAAAGCTTTTTTGACTGACTTCTAAATACTGAAATAAAAAAAATATGGTTACCCTGTTCCTTAACATGAAAATTGACAAAAACAGACATTTTAACACAACATTGATTACTTTTATGGCAAATCTGTGTCTTTCATAATTTCTCTGTGTATATTATGCAGTGATGTGGCACATGATAAACCAACGCAGTAGTAAAGCATGAGTTCGGTATACATTGAAATTGAGTACACGAAACGGGTGTAAACATATTTTTTTTTATTGTATCCAAATATGTGATGTGATCTGTGAAAACCCATCACATTTCCCTGAGGACAATTTTGCAGAAATGAAGAAAATAACCCCAATTTTGTTATGTTTTTCTTGATTTTTTATCAACTTCAAATATCTGTAACTTTGGGCTTGGGCACCCTAGAAGATTGAAACAAAAAGTGTTCTAAAAGGAATAATTATAGCATTCTTATGGAACTAAGAACTCAAAATGCAAAATTTGCACCATGTGAAGGGTTTTGACAGAGCGCATCAGTAAAAATCTTTATCTGCAGTCAGTTTGTTCTTTGCTATCATCAACAGGTCATACCAATGAACATCGCAATTGTGCATGGTAGTTTGGTATTCAGGGAGAAGAGGTTTCTTCAGTGAAAGTGATCACTGATGCCATTTGTGGATCAGCCTCTTACAAAATGTATGACTTGACTTGGAAACAGATTGCATGGAGACTGACGGAGCCAGCGTTGAAACATTTTGAGGTGTCTGCTTTCCTGTATTAAAATGAATGCTTCTTCTTCAGTGAAAGTGATCACTGATGCCATTTTAGGATTAGCCTCTTACAAATGTTGGACTTGACTTGGACAGCTGCATGGAGACTGATGGAGCCAGTGTATTATGCGGATGAAACGATTCGATGCTGGCCAATCTGAAGGAGAAGAGTGCCACCCTTTGTTGGTATTCGGTAAGTGTAAAGCTAAAATTCTTTGAGAAAGTAGTCAAATTTGAAATGAGAGATTGGGTTGCTAATGAAATGATCATCATGACACCTACATTAGGCCTAAAAAGAAGTTGTTGACTTGCCCTTTGTGACAATCTTTTTTTTTTTTGGTGAAATTTTGCCCATCTCAACAGTGAATTTGGTGAAAATAACATAATATGTGGGTTGAATTTACAACAATATTTACAAAATGTTATATATTTGCATGAAACAAACGGACATCTTGAATAAGTAAAACACACAACAGTTATTTAGACTATTTTAGACAGCTTTTCTTGGCCAATTTTTGAAGGAAAAAAAATTTAAAAAAAAGATCCAACTGACTGACCATCAATTTCACCATTAAAGCGCAAGTCAACCATTTTTAATTTTAGGCCTTATTTATGTTTTTTTTTATTTGTTATGGATTTTTTAGCCATCCGGAATGACATTTGTTTTCACAGTTCTATAGCTTTTATTTGCAAGCTTTGTTTTATAACAGACACATGGAAAGGTGTTTGCAATCCCGGGTTTGCAAGTGGCGAGGAGTGGTGAGGCACAAGTCTCAGTTTCTCTCGAATGACATGAGACTTAAAACTTAAAAAGTGCACCCAAAATGTTTTGACGTAGCTTTTGAAGGTCTCACAAGCACACAGACGACTTTTCCAACGATTTTTAATACAGTTCCAACTATTTTTCTTCTCTCTTCTTTTGATTTTTTATATCTCTTCTTTTTCTTTTGTATCTTTTTATTTTCCAGATCCCCCAAATGGACCTTTTTTCCCTGATTAACACACCAAACTGCCACCCCCCCACCCACTTTGGGCACGATGCTGGTTTGCAATTTGCTTTTTTAAAGTTATTTTTGTTTGATTTATCATCAACAGGTTGGGACATTGATGAATGAACTGATAAGACAATGATTAGCATCTATGACTGGTAGTTCAGTATTTCAGAGAGAAGTTTGGATTGACAGTGTTTATATTCCTAGGGATGGGCATTATAAAAGCTTCTGCTACAGCTCAAGTGATCAATCGCGGACACCTTTTATCATCTATCTCTCGCAAGCGGGACTCGCAAGCGTTGGGCTGGACTTAACATAGCTGGCAGGGAGACTGACGGAGCTAATGTTTTATGAAGCTTCTGCTACAGCTCAAGTAGATCGATCGCGGATACCTTTTATCATCTATCTCTCGCAAGTGGGACTTGCAAGCGATGGGCTGGACTTTGATAACATGGCTGGCAGGGAGACTGACGGAGCTAGTGTTTTATGTGGATAAAACAACTCAGTACTGTTTAAAGCTGGATGAGAAGAATGCCATCCCTTGTTGGTGTTTGGTAAGTATGAGTACAATAGTATACAAATACAACCTGGTTTGAGGGGAAGTATCGCAAAATACTTTTCCCAATGATCGGAACTTCATCCTGAGGTGAAGTCAAGGGAGGAAGTGTTGATCATCCAACACCTAGTAGGGACAATATTTTGCAATACTTCTCCGAAATAGACCAAGGTCAGAATCAATATGAGCTTTTAAGAACCTTTTAATTTATTTTTAATGGGGTCATAAGCAGTGGTTCACTTATTTTAAGGATAAACAAAACTTATCTTAAGAGAAGTGTTATACTTCCAAAAGATCTTTACATTTGGTTGAAATAGCCCCTCTATTTTTACTTAAAGGTGTAGGTTCCTATCTTAGCATGTGTGTAATTTACTTTGAACTGATTGACCTTGACCTCAAAAATGCATATTGTGAAATTTTAACATCAGCTTGCTGCTTGTTTTCTCTTGAGAAGCAAAAGAAAGTATGTAACCCTGGGGATGAGGCTGTTATGAAAATACAAAAGAAATAGAAAATGGGTATACCAATAATTTTATATTTTATGCTATATCTCCAAAAGTATAAAGAATCTGGAGGTGAAATTTTAACCACAAAAATATGGGCTTTCATTTGGCATCAAAAAATATACTACTTTCGGTTGAGCCCAGGGGGATGAGAATGTGATCGGAACCTACACCTTTAAATTCAGATGGTAAAACTTGGTTTGAATAAAGAAGAATGTTAGACATATTTGACTTCACGTTTCTGGTGTATTGTAATGTTGATATAGCCCCCTCTATTAACAGTCAATTTACAATGTATATATTCAGATCGTTGTGGGCCATCAAAACTCTGCAAACATGATATGGCTATGCTTGACTCTAATATGAAATATTGAAATAGCCCCATCTCTTGAAATCAGCTTGGCAATTACACATCGGGTGACAGTATTCAAAATGTTGGCCGTCTTATCATTGATTGAGATGAACAAAGCGGTCACAGAAACACACTGGCAAAACAAGTTTGGGTTTGACATTGCACTATCTGTTGCTAATATTATTGAAATAGCCCCCTCTATTGAAATCTGCTTGGCAATTACACATCTGGTGACAGTATTCGAAATGTTCGCCGTGTTATCGTCGAGATGAACAAAACGGTCAAACAAAACACACTGGCAAAATAAGTTTGGGTTTGACATTGCACTATCTGTTGCTAACATTATTGAAATAGCCCCCTCTATTGAAATCTATTTGGCAATTACACATCCAGCGACAGAATTTAAAATGTGGACCGTCTTATCATCTACATGAACAGAACTGGCAAATAAGTTTGGGTTTGACAATTGCACTTTATGTTGCTAATATTATTTAAATAGCCCCCTCTATTGAAATTAGCTTGGCAATTACACATCTGGTGACAGTTTTCAAAATGTTGTCCGTCTTATTTTCGAAATGAACAAAATGGTCAAACGAAACACAGTGGCAAATAAGTTTGGGTTTGACATTTCACTATCTGTTGCTATTATTATTGAAATAGCGCCATCATTTTCAAATCTGCTTGGCAATTTCACATCAGGTGACAACCTTCAAAATGTTGGCCGTCTTATCATCGAAATGAACAAAATGGTCAAACAAAACACACTAGCAAAATAAGTTTGGGTTTGACATTGCACTATCTGTTGCTAATATTATTGAAATAGCATCCTCTATTGAAATCTGCTAGGCAAATGCACATCTGTTGACAGTATTCGAAATGTTGGCCGTCTTATCAAGATGAAAAAAATGGTCAAACAGTTTGGGTTTGACATCCCTAGTAATGTTATTGAAATAGCACCCTCAATTGAAATCTGATTGATAGTATTCATAATTTTCAAATTGCTCATAATAGTTCCCTTATCAAGGAAGATGGATAAAACTTGTTCAAAATGAAGCACACTGCCACAAGATGTTCGAATGCATATTCATTTTCTTTAGCCGTAGCATATATTTAAAGTTGAATTCGCTCCCTCTATCCAATACTACTTGACCGTGTATGTAATAATATTGTTGAAAGAATTTAGTTTTATGATTGTCAGATCATGAAATGATACAAAATTTAGTCAAAACAAATAATATTATATACCCCAAAAATTGTAAGAAAACAATAGAAATTGACTGTCTATTTGTAGAAATTCAAGCTTAATAATTTGGGCTTGAAAAATTAATTATCATAGTTTAGATGTGTTCTGATGAAAATTTGAGGGGTTACTTTTTTAAGTTATCGTGTTAGTTTAGATTCTTTTGATAAAATGAAGTGACACCGAAAAAGTGGGGAAAAATGATGTGATTCTCAATTTTGATTTTTTTTTTTGCCAGTGAAGTCTCCTTGGTTACTTGGTAGCTTCAAAAAGTTGTGCAAATTGTGTAATAATTGTGCCATATTTGCTCCGCTGTTGAATGAATTTTTACAGCCGTTTTTTTTTTCAATAGCAGATCAGAATGGGTTGTTACAGGCTGATAAGTTTCCCTGCATATATTGGTGATCAAGCATCTAATACCTAGACGTTTAGCATCATTTAAAAGATGGTGAATATGCGTGATGGTACAAAAACTATCAATAGTCAATGCAGAAACTTGTAGCATCAATTTTGTTGTTTTAAAGTGTGATGCTGCACTGAAGTTATAATAAGCATACTATTAAGAAACCTATTGATTTAGTGCACTATTTAACAA
>JXSR01S041437.1:12927-44671 GCA_000969725.1 Ophiothrix spiculata | reverse complement strand
CTAAAACGTAATAAAAAAAATTTCCGCGTGCGCATAGCCTTTTTTGACAAAAAAAAAAAAAAACGCGTAGCACTTAGGTTTTGTGGCCTAAGGAAGCTGAGACAGAGTTCTTTTTTTTTTGGCCTTATGGGAAAAATATAACCAATATTTCGGTACCAAAATTTCAAAAAGTTTGAAAAAAAGTTGAAGCAATCAGACCATGCTCCTTTAAGACTTGTATATGCTGGGAGGAAAAGTTGATACCTATGAAACTTGAAGGCCATTTGCATGAAAGGAAAATCCCTTACCATTGAATAGGGTTAGGTTTATGAAATTTTCAAATGTATCATTCTGTATTGGTAGCAAATAGAAGGACAACATCCAAAGTTAAAGACTCACCAGTCACTCATTTATTAGCACACAGGTCCTGACAGAAAAAATAATTCTCCAGAATTTGGAAAATAGTACAAGATTTCATGAATATACAACAGCTTTAAATGCTTTGGGTTTCTTCAGCCTTGAAGCATAACAAGCATTTAAGGGCAGGTGCGTGCCATTGAAATGGAAAAGGCGTTTCCCATTGATTTTCCCAGTAAATTTCACACAAATTAAGCGCAACATTAAACTCATTGTTTACTAGTATGTTTTTCAATACCCTTCATTACTTCAAAGAATGTGCCATTGTTTTTCCAGCAAAAAAAGGTCTTCATTTTCAAAAACAAATAGTTTTGATTTCCCTGTTATGGTATGGCTGGTATGTTATGTCCATCATCATATTCAGTGTCCACAGTGATAAAGCAATTTGTTTTCCTGAACTTGTGCTTGGTTATGACAGTGTATGACATCCAGAATGTTGCCCAAGAAATAAAGTCCAGAAGCTCATTGTTTACAAAAGAGGATGGGCCTCCTAGAATAGCAGTGCTTAGCCACTGAAGAAGCTACCCTGTATAATGAAAGCTTAAATAAATAATTGATTTGTAAACAAAAACCACAAACATCAGGCTTAATTTTTCATCTGAAACTACTTTCTGTATGTGTGAGAAGTCTTCTTTATGTGACACTTTTTCAGTTTCAGGCTTTCTGACTCAAAACTCATGGAATTGTGTGCTAATTATTTCCTAACATTGAAACTTCAACATCCAACATTGAAATGTGCAAAAATTATTTGAACCTTTTCAATGCAAATATTTGTTTGGTTTCACGTGACACCCAATGTAATGTTATATTCAGTCTGGAAAACGCAATCATAAAAACCACGGAGAGCTATTGTATACAGATTATAGCCATTTCTGTATGAATGTGAGAACATAAAGCAATTACATTTTTTATGAATTTGATTTTTGCTGATGAAAGCGTTTGTGCTACTAGTACTTTTCATGTACCTTAGGGGGTACTTGAAATCCCAAACGACAGTTTTGGGCCGTTTGCTATGCCATGTAGTGATAGAAATGATAGATATTTCAGAATGGATGGAATTCAAATAGGCCGGTTTGGGACTAACTGGTCACCGTTTAATGGTGATCCGGTTGAACCGCCCAGAACCAGCGGACAAGTGCCAGTTGAGTTTTGAAACGCTCCTTTGGTAAAAGTGTTGGATGTGCTTCACCCAGCCTCAGCAGATGTTTTTATATGATCTTCTCCTATATGTGTACCGTCGCGGCAAAAGGGTCCAGTTGGGTCAAAACCAAAATATGGAGATTTTCATATGGTGGTAAAGCTCATTTAATTCCCTTTTCAATGATACCAAAATCATGCAAATCGGAGCTTTGGGTGACGAGTTTTGGCAAATTATAAAATCGTACTCATAACCGTTTGTTAAAACTAGTTTGTGAGAAAAGGGCTGTTAAAGGTAGGCCTGTTTTTCCATTCGATTTTGTGTGCAGTCTGAATAGAGTATGAGCAAATCTCCATAGCAACCACCATGTTCCCTTTTGTTTATCGCCTTGAAATTTGACTCAATGGAAGACGATACCTTGCGTAATTTAATAACAATTTTTGGACTCAATACCATGTTTCATTATTGCATAATTAATTACCATAATCGTACTCATAACCGTTTGTCAAAACACAAATGTTCACATTTTCATGATGAAAACGATTCGACATAGCGATAAAAATCACACTTTTTTACAAGTTAGTCGTTATATTTGATTAACCATCTTTACATTTTGGATACAAAAGGGTTCAAAGATTTCATTTCCACAAAAAACTCAAAATTGACCTTCCCATCATATTTTGGTATAGTTCAACTTTACCGGCCTCTAGCGCAAAATGGAAGTTGCCGACAACTGGTCCCTTTTGCCGCGACGGTACACATATGGTGATATCATCTGATGACATATGACATGAAAGAAGTGTTTGGAAAACAGTGGGAATCATAAATAAATCAAACTTTATTCTTTTCAGATTGTATTTTCCCTGTCTGCTGTGACAACACTGATATTCTGCACAATTCTCTACCCTAAAAAGGTGAAGGGGCATGCTTTACCCTTATCTTTTGTGTACTTACAGTATGTATGCATGCATGCATGCACGAACCATTGTGTTATTAACAAATCTGTGTATTATCATTATTGGTAAATATATTATCAATCATCTCACTAAAGTTAAAATTTTGAATAAATACTGGACAGTTAGTGTTAATCACTCAACTTCAAACAATAACACTAATTTATTTCCACATTATTCAGAGAGTTTGAATAAACCTCTGCATTTACCAATATTGTCCAGAATTAAGATTTTAACTCTTAACCTCCATGTACTAACATTTTGGCACTGTGTGATAATCAAGCAATATATTTCATTTCATGTGTGTTGCAAGTGTTTTTGTGTTGTATACAATGTGAGTTAACATCCATCCATCCATCACACAGTGTACATAAAAGTATGCTAGGCTGTAGACCCACATTTCAACACCTCAATCTCCCTATTTTTGAAATTTTATTGACAATTTGTCGATGAACATACATAATTTTGCCCCATTTTGCACAATTTTGGTTAGGATCATGTAATCAGTACCACAGGTTTACTTGCTCCTTTGGGTTGATATCACATTACGACAACCACAAGAATCAAAAACCCTTGTTAATCATTGCACTAAATGAAAGGATGAATGAATGAATGAATCAATCAATCAATCATCAATCAATTAATTAATGAAAAAGACCTAACTGTCTTGTAAGCAGTAGGTACATAATGTTTCATGCATTAGTAACTCATATTTTAAATGATTGGTTTGTTCCTAATCATAATCAAGGTTTTATTTCTCGTCAACAGCACGACTCATTGAACTGTTCTGCTTGAAAGCTGCAATACGCAGACAGTTGATGCTCAGGTAAACAATGGTTTAGCTAAACATCTTTCTGGAATACAGGCACATGAGTGCATCTATGCTTGATTTTATGAGAAGCTGTACTGTAACTACTAAGCCTGAAACGATAAGCTTTTTTGTTTACCGATCTGATCCTTGATGTTTAAATTTCAACATTGGCCGATCTTAGATTCCAATCCTTTTTTTTTTTACTCATTTTTATTCGCAGAAAACTGTACAATATGTTTCGGATTTTACACTGCAAACATACAACACACATTGTTCGTATATGTTGTTATACAAACCTGCCAAGGTCTTTAATAGTCATCATCTTTCAAGTAAAAGCCATTTGAAAATCTGGAAAACTTGAAGGAATTGATAAATTTTCATAACATACCGCTCTCCCAAAAGCCGACATATTATGTAAACACGCGTGCTCCGCAGTACTTTTTTAACTTTCGGTGAAACCCAAAATGACGTCAGCGTCCAAAACAGAACTGGGATTCCCCTTCTACATTCGGGTTTTCTGAAATAAATTTAATTACCTTGTTTGTATATAGAAGCTCAAGATTCATAACACAAATTGCTAATTTTTGGTTAAATATTTCTAAACATATCAGCACTTACTGGACATGAAACACAACTTGAACTTACATGTGTGAGCAGGGCCGCCCGTAGAGTCGCAGTTTTTTATTCCCAATCGCATTTTACAGTGCCGCATTAATTAACAAAATGCATCCAAGTCGCCGTTCTAATCCAGAGACAGTCAGCCTGAGCCAGGCCTTGTCGGCCACGTGGTATTGAATTTTTTTTGCCAAGATTTTTATACGACTTATTCTTATACGACTAGGAGAGTCATGCAATCACCAGTACTACATGTGTGCTGTGACTTGTTTAATTTTCTTTGCCTAATTTTCTACTTTAAAATGGTATGAGCCTCAATCGTTCATTCAATTTTTCAAACCTTCTAATGAGGTCAATGAACTTAGATTTCTTCACTCTTCTGCTGGATTTTGAAAATTGACCTTGGCTATGCACCTGTTTTTGGCTACAATTCAGTCTCGAATTGTTACGTGTAATCCGATTATTACCCTAACAACTGCATACCTGCCAACTAGTAAGATTTAATCTTATTCAGTAAGATTTTTTAAGCTTATGACAGCAGAAAATCTTACTAAATCAGATTACTGGATCTGTGAAATCACATAATTTCTGATACTTTTGTGTGGAAAATCTACTTTTTGTGTGAAATAATCTACTTTTTGGGTTGCAAGTCTACTTTTATACATTTACAAGTTGGCAGGTATGCAGTTGGTTCACGCTTTCTAGTTTTGAACCGTGATCGAAATGATCACAACATAAAAGTATAGCATACACCGTTGTCAGGGTATGTGCGTGAACCAGTTACTGTGGAAGTTACATAACCACTACGATACTGAATTCTCACCCATCAATATAATTTCACTAAAATTGGATGCTTTTTATGCAAATTTTCCCCCAATACACCCTTCAAGGTAAGTTGGGTACTTTATTTGTGATGAAAACCAACAATCTGAGAAAAAGCACCCGAAAAGACAGGCACATATATCGAAGCTTATCAAGTTATTGCAACAATCACATGACACATGTTATTGCACATGTGTAAACATGTGAATGTCAAATACTGTGAAAGTATGTATTATTAAACTATCATTATATAATTGTTTGCTTCAGTGAAGCTTAAAGAAAACTGGTGGAACCAAGACCAAGCAGTCACTCGGAATAAAGGTCATGTAGTCCAATGAAATGCATGCAGAGTGACGTGATACAAACGTGGATCATATGCAAATGTGTATTTATGGATTCAATTCTTAATTAAGCCACTTGTTGGAAAGATTAGACTGACCAATTATACTTTATATCCTATCCAAAATTTTAGGGTTAGGGTTTAGAGCTAGGGTTTGTATTAGGGTATAGTTAGGGTTAGGGTCGGGTCATAGTTAGTGAGTTAGGGTTGGGTCATGGATGAAGTTTTTGATGGAACTGAAAGTATACTTTTATCGATTAGACTGAGGTGAAGGATACATAAGAAAACTATATTGGAAGAAGCTTTCATTATGGTAATTAGTTTGTGAATGCATCAGGCATGGTAGATACTTAGAAACAAGATTCCTCAAGTTGAGATGAATTCAACTTTCAAAGCAACAAAGCTGCAAAGCTACAAAAGTGTGAAATGAATGAATGAAGCGACAAAACTGCAATGCTGCAAAGCTGCAATAAGTATGAAAGCAGCATCACTAACTTAGCTGTAATAGAGAGAAGAGTAAAACATCAGAGCAAGCTTCTAGAGAGATAGCTCTTTCGTTGTTAGATGATAACCTGAATATTTTCTACACTTGAAATGTTACTAGCAGTTTTCATAATGTCAAGATCTTTGTTTGCCAGTGAAATAAATATAATTCCAACATAATAGAAAATGAGCCTTTTTGTAAAATGAAAAGTCTTCCTCTTTATTTGTTAAAAGAGTTCCCACTGAGCACAGAATTTGTAACAGAGTTCATACTGAGCACAGTCAATCATGACAATTTTAACACATTGTCTCTCTACATAAAAATACACTTGACTTACACTTGGTTAAACACCTTTTCAAAAAAATACAGTATCTGTTTTTATGAAATACACAATGCCTACTAGATTTGGAATTTTCAACATTCTTCCAATGTCTTTATTATTATGCCTCCGCAAGAGGCATTATGTTTTCTGGTTGTCCGTCCGTCCGGGCTCGTTTCTCGGAACTGGTGAGGCGTAATAGCAATGCAAGTCGGTGGAGTGGTGGTAAGGGTGGCTAGTAATTTTCTCTGAAAGTTTTAGCGCAAAATATGCAAATTTAGTCGGTTTTTAAGCAGAAAATATAAACCCCACCCCTTCAAAATGTTAACCCCACCTTATTTTGATTTGCGCATCACACATGCGAAAATAGGCCCGAACGGCCATTTAATTAATGAAAACGATGCGTTTTAAGATGGCGCTCTTACATGTAATCCTATGGAATCTGAGTACTTAAAACTGCCCATATCTCTTAAACGGAGCATAATTTTATCCGGAGCATATCTCACAAACCGCATGCCCTACGTTAATGATATTTGGTGACTGGGTAGACCCGGAGCCGAACTGGATCCAGCAACAATTTAGGCGCAAAATATGCTAATTAAGTACCTAATTTGCATAATTTATGCATAAAATGGTTTAAATGGCATATTTTACAAACCATGCACCCTACATTCATGAAATTTGTTGGGTAGGTGAGGATAGAGCTGTGCTTGTGCCAGCTGCAATTTGAGCGCAAAAGATGCTAATTAAGTATCTAATTTGCATAATTTATGCATAAAATGTTGCTTATTTTTCAACTTTGTCCGATTTCAAAGGTTAAGGTGTCAAATTGTTTGTCATGGACCAGCGATCAAAAGTGTCAATGGTGACCCCATCGTCCGACCTTTCCCTGGGGGTCAACCATATCCGTTCAAATGGATACCCTATCTGAGACCATACCTGTTCAAATGAATACCCTATCTGAGACTATAATGCAGATGTGACAAAATAATTACAAGAAATCATAGGTAAAATATAATTGTACACCATATGAACACTTTTAAGAAGTGTTTCTAGGTATTTGAAACACGTTTTTTTTTTGGCAATTTAAGGTACAATTGTCATTAATTTAACAATTCTTTCAACGTTTGATACCATAAAAGACAAATTTGATACCCTATGTGAGACTTGCAGAGTACCAGATCGATTTTGATACCCTATATTGCAAGTCTCGAGACCTGTCCAGGTCTCACCTTTTTGGTAACGCGGATGGTTATCCGGTCAGAATACCCAGTTACCCCCTGGGCACTGTAGGTCTTTTCAATGTGAAAGCCTACAAACTTGTCCACCTAAAAATATAGCAACAACAGTAATATGCATTTGCTTTTCTTGTTAAGCTTTCTAACATGCATTTTTTCATTTGATCCTGATCAATCACGATCATTTTTATCACCTGTTTCTAGTAACTCTCTATAGTAAGCTGGTATTGACAAGCCTTTTGTCGAAATAATCATCAACAAAAGCAATATTGCTCTTTGTCGAAAGCCTGTTTATGTACGGAGTTTGTCAACAACAACAAAAGTGAAATGAAAATTAAATAAAATATACTTGAGAAAATTTGAAAGCTTAATATTGTAATGAAATTTACGCTGATATTTTACTCATCACAGCAGGAATTTTCATACATCGATGTCCAATTTTACATTTTCATTTATCATTGATTACATTTGAACAGACATACAAGTTCAGCAGAGTACCACAGCAATATTAGGGTCTTTGGATGACAACACATGCAACTGTAGAAATTATTAGGTCTTTGGATGACAGCGATGCTGAAAATGAGGTCTATTGAGCCTTACATATACATTTTGTATATTGCCTTTTGAATAAGACATTTCCCGGCCAATGTATGGAAGGTGGAATGGCTAAATATTACACCACAGTGTTCCAGATGAGCTTGTCAATTAAGCCAGTTTTTGATGTAATGTATTTATCTAATCCTGGATTATTTTGAGTTTTCCTATTCATTATTACTTTTAAACCTGGGGCAAGTAGCTGACAACAAAGTAAGATTAACTTTACATGATCATATCATGGATAAAATAATATATTCTACTGATTTCTGATTCTATATCAGCTACTAATTGTTAACATTTGACGTGTTAACTAGGTCGCATGCTATCCCATCGAGAAGATAAACAATTTATTTGTGCTCTGTTGGTTGGCACACGCATCGATTCCTTGTTGTTTCTCTTTGGTTTGAAATGTCAGTTAAGACAAATATTCATGACGTATTTTAGAAAAAAATTATAGGTAGAAATTACACAAGAGCATTTGTTAAAGGTGTAGGTTCCGATAACATTCTCATCCCCCGGGCTCAACCGGAAGTAGTATATTTTTTGATGTCAAATGAAAGTCCATATTTTTCTGATTATGAATCCAAAATTTCACCTCCAAATTCTTTATAGTTTCGGAGATATAGCACAAAATGTAAAATTATTTGGTATACCTATTTTCCATTTCTTTTGTATTTACATAACAGCCTCATCCCCAGGGTTGCATTATTTCTTTTGCCTCTCAAGAGAAAACAAGACACAAGCCAAGGTTGAAACCTTGCACAATGCATTTCAGAGGTCAAGGGCAATCAGTTGCAAGTCAATTATACACATCCTAAAATAGGAACCTACACTTTAAGATTTAGTAATACCCATGATATACGTACAAGATGCAGCTGTAGCATGTGGTTTGATTTTAGATGCTAAGTAGACGTTAACCAGATGCTAACAAGTTAAAAATATTTTCAACTTGTAGATGCATCTTCGTTGGCTTCTAGCTAGACGCTAGCTGCTTCTTGTAAGTTGCAACAGTGTATATGTTGCCATGTAAATCCTATGGGATATCGATATCGTATGGGAATTGTCGCTCATGGAGAGTTATTGTACCTCTGTACCATTTTACGGCTACATATGTCACATTTTGAGAGTCTCCAAAATGAATTAGCGGGAAAATTGGCATACCTTGATCAGAGCAAGTAAAAATGAACTCTGCTTGAAACGCAGACACGGTTTACATGTAAAACAGAATGTACACGCTGCATATAAGTGAAGATTTATACAATCTGCCTGGATATTGGGACAATCTTCAAACATATCCGGGGGGTACAATAACTTTGCTCTGTGAGCCACAACAAAATGGCGGCAAGCGCCACTTCTCTAGTATAAGTTTTTTGGGTGATCATCTCATCATAAAAAAAAAGTAATGCAGAGTCTGGCCTTATCAATCTTAAAGGGACTGGCCTAGATTCTTCCCACTAATTGTTTACCTGCATATTTTTTTAACTTGAATCGATAGAACATGTTTATAACAGTATAACCTACAAGTGCTTTTCCATGATTTTGAGGAACATTGGAGAAAATAGCAATTCTTTACCTACTTTAATTTTTGTTGCCGGTGACAAAAAGTGATGTGAAAACAGTGTTTCTAGTTTGAAAACTGATAAAAATCTTGTTTCTACACTTGTGATGGCTAAACAAATTATTTTTGATGAAATTGTTTCCCTTTTAATATGTTTTAAATTATATCCAGGAGCTTTGTTTGATCTTTTATCTGGTAAATCCATATGAGGTACAAAAGTTAGGATTTAGGAAACACACCACCATCAAGGAATGATATACTGCAAATTAATTCTCTCTCAATTTGAGCCATTTGTGTGTAAATTTTTGCACTTTTTTGGATTTTACTATACTTTTAAGCTTTGTCTAGAGCATTTCTATAAATATTTAATATTAGGTGGAATCTAGGCTAGTCCCTTTAAGAATATTCTTCACACCTGCAATTTCCCCTGCCCCACCATAACTGTTACAGATGCCACTGATTTGTTAAAACTAAATTGAATAAACTTTTTGGTGGTATGTATTGATGCTGATGGTATATTTGAGTAAATTAATAGGAATTTGTTTGTATAGCCAGGTCACATTGTTGTTGTTGAACTATTGTTCAAAAACAAGCAAATAATATAACAATGGAAGATGACTTTCAAAAAATGGGCTGTCTGTCTAGCTCCAGGTTAAAATCCATCTAGGGGGTAGAGCTTAATATAGAATAACAATATCTAAGTCTGTGTTCATACATGATAGTCATTACTATAGTCGACCTGCTCTGAAACATATTTATACATTTTTATATGTTCAATATTTTGAATTTAACATCCTTTTTTATTTTTTAATGTAAATTTTCTGGATGTGTTTTTATATATGAATGTTTTTGATTATAACAATTTGGGCATTTTGTGCAATATTTTTCCTGGCAAATAAAATGATATGATATGAAATGATAATCGATAGAGCAAAGTAATCTTTATAGATAGGGGCCTACCACTAATACAATTTTTAGGTCACTAGTGCATATCCTTCGCAGTTCAGTAGATGACATTTTCAAGTATTGTTTACTACACGCACTGTTTAAATATTAAAGAAGCATTTTGCTAAAACTGATTTTAACCAAATGCATTTTAGGTCTAACCATTGTTTAACTAAACTTCATTCGAGAATACGGCCCATTGTGTTTTGAAATAATGAAAACCTGGTGAATGGTGAGGGTAGGGGGTTGCACTGACATATAAATATGCAGCCTTCAAAAGCCCCTTTATTTTATGCATCACTCGCTGTTTAAGTAAGTCATTTATCTACCATATGAACGGGGGCTAATTGATATCCATTGTAAATTTTGATAAAATTTGTGCTGGAAGTGTGGGGCCACACTTCTTCACTAGAAAGAAGTTGAGACCATCCACATAAGGGAAAGAAGTTTTTTCTCAGCTATACAAAATTGATGATAGATTATTAGGCCTATAGATATGGCATGAAAATCAACTATTGAAGTATATCTTATTTTCGCTGCCTTCTACCTGAAAAAGACATTCGATGGATGTCTGTAATCTGTAAGGTGGATTATCGTTTTGAAACAAATTTCTAGTGTTTGGCCCCTCCCGTGCAAGTCCCATTTCTGAGTCACTATATGGACATTTTTGGTAGGTTTGGGTAGCACACCACACAACAAACCTGATTATCAGTTAGACGAAATGTATGATCTAGATCAGCTGTACCAAAATTGACTAAAGAAGTTGTATTATGCTTTTGAACTTGAAAGAACCAATTTATTTTTGGAAATATTGTATGGTGACTCAACAATGCTCAGTTACCCGTATAAACATCAATAAACAAATACATTTTGTTTGTTGGTTTGTATTCATGCAGATAATTTTGAGATCCAGCCAATTAAAACAGAGTCAATAACTTCATTGTATTGTAATGGACAAATAATTTGGAATTTGTACGGTATAAACTTAATTGATTGTAAACTTGGAATTAGAGTTGACCTGGGCTGTGTTCAGAGTTGGGCTGTGATATGATGGTTAGAATTCTTAGAGCAGTATAGAGGTTAAAACTTTCAAAGATGTGACTAGCTTGGGGATCATGTATGTTTTTCCATGTATAAATGCTTTATATAGCCTGAAGGCAGGTTACAAGCCCTCGGATCTTTCAAATCCCTGTTCATACATATCCTTAACATGAAAAGTCAAATGCAAGTGGAAATTAGTCATAACTTCTCTTTTCACCTCGATAATCAATTGATTCTTGCAGCTTGATCAGTTATCGATAGATCAGTCAATCAAAAATTGCCAATCATCCAAATAGGTAACATGATATGGAATAATAAAATTTTGTAATAAAACATGCACAATGTGTGATGAGATGATGTTAGGGGCATAGGATTAGAACTGAAGGCCTATAGATGACCGTTCTTCCCCATCTGACTCATTAGCTCAGTTAGTAGAGCTTGGCGCTAGTAATGCCAAGGTCCCAGGTTCGAATCCTGGATGGTCAGTGATTTTTTCGCTGACTGTCAATTATGTTGTATGGTTGCCCAGTTTAAAATTTGTGTCAATATGCACAATATGTATCACATATATCGATTATTTCCCCAGTATTAGGACCAGCAATCGCCCTATCTCAAAAGCAGAAATCTCAAGAGTATGTTAATATCAATAAAATTGCCTAAATAGAGCCATGATCTATATGTTGTCAATTATATTTGATCTGTTTACACTTATTAGTCATCTGTACATCACTCACAATGAGAAGGTCTACTGTAGACACTCAAGATGTGATCTTCAGTAGACCTTCACATTTTTAAGTGATAGTCTACTGCATGGTTCCCAGCCCATCAGGAAAATCAGGGAAAATTATCTTACTTTTTTCCAGTTGGGAATTTGATAAAATATGCCTTAAATCAGGGAAATTTGTTCGAAAGTTTTTTTTTTTCCCTGGTGTGTCAGGTCTTTGCAAATTTTAGGTCACATTCGTGGTCATAAGATTTGAAAAGTAACCTGTTTTTGCATGTTTTCGTTAAATAAATTATCATGGCATTTAGAAATTTCTTTAGGGAAAAATCAGGGGAAAAGTGGGTATTTTGTTTTCTTAAAATGATGGGAATTCTGTACTGAAGATCACTCATGATGTGAAACTCAGAATAACATGTTTGTTTTTATGTGTGTGCACTCTGTGAGTATGTAATAATAGCTTGCATTTTGATATTTGTAATTGAAAATGATATTTATATTGTTCATATTATTTCTATCCAATTAATTTGTTACAAATCAGTAATTTGAGCTGTGCATGCAAAATTAAACGAATCTTGTTAAGGGCAGCAAGTCGGCATACGAATTTACTATGGTGTTTGCCGAACTTTGCAGACTTGAATGCGATTTTGGTACCCCACATCAGATAGGCTTTTTCACTCCCACGGAATAAAGCGCATTTTCAGATAATAAACGCAATCAGCGACCCACTTGCTGCCTTTATCCGTTTTCAAATTAAACCCAGAGATACACTCTATGTGTATGTTACTAATTAACATCTTGATATATTTAATTGTTGACAATTATATTCCATGATTTTGTTATTAGCATTTTAAACTTGCACCACTTTTTTCATTAGTAGTTGCCTGATAACAATAACAACAGTTATGTCTTGAATCCATAGATGCATGGGCATTCAGCAGTGTCACAATTATTAATCACAATATTTTACCTTTCATAATGCAGATATTAACGAATGCAGTTTTGGCAATGGAGGATGTAACCATCAATGTGTCAACATAGAGGGCGGTTTCTATTGCGAGTGTATCGGTGGATTTGGATTACTACCTGATGGACTAACATGCACAGGTAAAACGGATTTGCGCATTTTAAATAGGAAAAAATAAACTGACAGTTTCAATCATATATCATGAAATGTTTTTCTTTTACTTTAAGTGCTGGTTTAAAGTGTGTAATGACCGTGTGATGATATCTTCAGAAGAAAATCATACAGCTACTTAGCTAATATGTCCATTTAACATTATGGTTTTTAATATTTTAAGTACCTGTAATGAATGCCTTTTGTTTTGGAGGGAGGGGGATAAGGAACATCCCTGATCCTCAATTTGATCAACAACAAGACAACAAATTCATTTCATTTTATTTGGGAAAACATCCATGGATAAAATCATAGAAAAGAATACATAAATGTACACTTATTTCCACTGTGGTCCAATTGGACGAGCCTAACATACGGTTAATATAAAAATACTGCACATACAATTCAATCACAATATTCTGCATGAAAGCCATTTAACACAAATATATTTGTGTTATATATAAATTAAAATTGCACATATAAAACTATCTTGCATGACCAGGTCTTGCTTAAAAATTTTAATAAAAACTACACATTCTTCTTGTGACACTACATTAAAAAAGTGTTACTTGACCTCTTTGCACTTTTTAGATTGCACTGAGTTTGGGAGAGGGTTCCATAATTTTATACCATTAATTGTACATGTAAACAAAAGATTTTTGCCCGTGGCTACCCATATGTGGCTGGAATAAGGCAAGTGTGCCTGATCTAGTAGATTATCTATGGATATTGAAAGATTTTGATATACCATATTGAAGGTAATTTGGGGATTTGCCATTTAAGATGCGAAACACATGACTGACTATGTTTTGTTGAACTCTGTATATAGCATTGAAATTTGAATATAGCATTTTAAATGCATAACAAGGTTGTGATGAAAAATTTAAATTTTGGCAACATGTGACTCATTTCGTTTCATCATGTCATGATCAAGAATATGTTTGAAATATTAATTTTTTAAGGTTAAAAAGTAGACAAATTGTTTATTTTCCATTGTTTTTAAAGTTCAAATAAATAATAATATCTGAAACCAAATGACCAGTAGTGATGGAATATGGATTACAATGTTGCATTTAGTGAGATTCACATTTTGTTTTTCATTGTTTGTGATTTATGATGATTAAATAAATATTAGTATTATTCACAGGAAATCTTCCTTTTCATGCAATTACCTCTTGTTGGTAATGCTTATACAGACATGAAGAGACATAGAATTACCACTTTTAAGCATACAGCAACACCTGAATAATATGCACATGTATTATTTATGCCCTGTGTATTCTTAAATAGTACTAATTTTCAATAATTTATATCAACTTCTGATAAATTATTTAAATGGAACTATGATAATTAAAAGGTGATTGATTTATTACCACTTAAAAGCTATAGCACTATGTCATTGCTAATGGACATATTTATTTTGCCTACAATTATATAAAATAATGACAATTATATTGAATAGGTGCAGATTTGAATAATGGGTTAGTTTGTCCTTTTGATCATTCAAATTATATCACTGACTTTTTGTGCAATATTTGTGTTTCTTTACTAAATACATGACATACACAACCCTCCAGAAAAATTGGTCCCTAGTCAATGTTGTTTTATCATAGATTCAAAATGAACATAAAAGAACATATCTTAAACCTTACATAAAAATCTTGATTTTGTCAGCGTATGACTTTTTCACATATGTTTCCTCTTATCTTGAAATGAAAAATACTGGCTGTACAACAGGTTTGTGGTAAACAGCTGTATATATAATTTTTGATTGAGCATTTAAGCAAATGTTTGTGTTTACCTAAATAGTTGATTTTCTTTTATTATCTTTGTTGTTAATTGATAATTTTAATGGTATTTTAAACTGGTAATCAATTGTAATGCTATATTCACAAAAGAATCCCATTTGTTTAGCTTTAGTTCAGAAATGGTAATATGTCATGCTTGCTTTTACTGGTAGAATTAAATCAAGCGCTAATAACTTGTGGTTCATTTCTGTCATAGCGTGGCTATGGAGGGAAGGGCTACTCAAGATTGATTCAGTAAATATATGAGTCTGCAAGTATATACCATAAAAAATACCAATATAAAAAACATAAAGAGATGCATCCCAAAACCATACACTTAAATGTTGAACCCATTTTACAGATTTTAGAAAAAATTCTGTTAACATTATAGGCGTATTAACATTTCTTTTTGATTATATTTTTTGCAAATTTTGTGAAGTTTTTCTCATAAATGATGCATAATATAATAAGGAAAAATAAACACTGAAATGCCAAATTTTGTAATGAAAGTGGTGCTTGTCATATCAAATAACTTCATGTTTGCATCACATCTTCTTACTAATTCTTTTACCTCTTCACCCCTCCCCTTGCGGGATTAAATGTAACAAATATATTTGCCATATAAAGCACAACATTCTTAAATAACATTTTCTAAAGTTACTTCAGGACAAGAACATTTACAAAAAGTTTAACTTTGAATTGATCAAATTTTACAACTTAACTGTCTTAAGACCAATATATTTGAATGATTTAAATATTTTTGCCTTTGTCCTAGATGTAAATAAAGTTGCAGTAATTGAATAAAGTTGCAGTAATTGACCTTTGACCTATTAAAGTCAAATTATGGCAAAATCTAAAGTTAAGAACATTTTTTGGTAAAGATGAACTTTTCTGTTTTGTTTTAAATTTTCTTAACAACTTTGCAATCATCCAAAGATACTTTAGGAAATGAAACTCACTGTTCTCAAAGTCAGTCAGAAATGTTTGTTTATATAGAAATGAATATTGTTTTGCCGACCAACTTTTGAATATTTTTTATAAATCGTATGAAATTGGCAGACTGCCCTTTCAAGAAGGTGATGAACACCACTGGTGGTTTTGATAGAGAAGGAGATCAAATAAATCCCCTTCATTGACAAAAGTATGGTAAGTGGTTATTGGGGAATACTTCAATAATTCTATGTTGGTTTTATCGGCCAAGGTGTCTAGCATCATGCCTTTATCAGTTATATAAATTGTCAAAATAAGTATAAATTGTCAAGATACGCGTAAACCTATAGTTCAAAGTTCCTAATTTTATAAATTGTCAACATTAATGTCAACCTTTTACAGTTCAGAATTGAACTTTTGGTACAAGGCAAATGTACATCCTTGTTTTTTATCTTCTATCCAGATTTAAATGAATGCCATACCAACAATGGAGGGTGCCAGTATACCTGCCAGAACACCGACACTGGCTACTACTGCACATGCCCAAGCGGCCTGATGCTATTGGCTGATAAGCATTCATGTACTGACAGAGACGAATGTCAGTCGTATCCGTGTCCAGCTGACGGCTTCTGTGCTAATACGCATGGGTCACATACATGCTACTGCTCACAGGTTAGTGTAAAAATAAAGCAGTTAATATTTGTTTTATATCACTCTGACATAAAAATAGGTCACTTAATTTTTTTGCCATTCCAGTTCAAATCTAAGATGTTGGTTGAGTTTGATTGAAAGATTAATGAGTAAGTCTGTAACATGACTTATTATAGGATTGGTGTCCTAAGCCATTTGCTTGCCTAAGCGACATTCGCTCACCCTACCGAGAAAACTTTACTCAATTCAATTAACAAATATAACAGCATTCACTGCCCTTCAGATTGAGTGGCTAAGATCACTTCAAATATTCTTTGTTTATCTAATAACCACAGCACGGCAAAATAGCTTTCATCAATTTCAACAATATTTACGCAATTAAAGCAACATTCCCTCTCTGTTTCGGAGAATAAGTCAGAGTGAATATCAAGAGCGAATTTCATTCGTGCAAGCGTATGTCTTTGGATGCAAAACCTCATGCATATTCAGCATAGTAGTACTCATCACACGGAGAGTGTGGTAATAAAAGTTATATTATTGATTTTGGACTCAATCAAAGATCTGTTCATGGCAGTGTTCATGCTAATGCAACATGTTTCTGAAAATTTGTGAGAAAAAATATTCCTCTTGATTTATTTAGCAAATAAATTTTCAGCCTCAGTTCTTGATTTAGATGCAACAACCTCTTTATATCAACTTTGTCTAAATTGTTTGAATTGGTGTAAGCTCAAAAACCTTGAGGGGGAGCACTGGTCATAATTATATGGTCCTTGAATATTGTTTTGTAACTGTGTAGCAAACATTATTCAGGATAATGAAAATACAAAATATTGCTATGCTAACAAGACTATAAGTTCTAAAAGTAAGACAAGTTGGACTCGTAAAAGAGCTGTAAGATACAACTTTTTCATATCACATGGAGGATTTCGTATAACTTTAAAGTTTTATGCAATACGAAAATATCCTTTTTAGCTATTAACCAATGAAATTGTTGTATTTTTATCTACTGAGTGATAAAGTAATGCCTTGCGGTTTAAGGGCGATTGACTGGTATCATAACATTTTGAATTAAGTATTTAGTATAGAAATGGATAGGTCTTGGAAAAGATGTTTACTTTTCCATCTGCCAATTTGTAAGTCATATTGTATAGATCTGTGTATTTTTGTGTGTTTGCAGGGGTATCATTATAATGCCATATCTAACACATGTGATGACATCAATGAATGCATGATGGGGACCAGCAGATGTAGTCAACGATGTCTCAATGTTCCTGGCTCCTATAGGTATGTCATTTTTTTTTTCATTTTAAAGCGCTTTTGGTTTAGTGTTTCTTGTTTGATAAATCCATATTGCTTGGTTGTCTTTTGTCATTTATGAAATTAAAAAATATACAATTTTTTTTTGGTTTTATTTTAGAAATGATATTGGTGCAAATTCCAAGTGATAAATGTGTTACTCCTTTTTGTTCTTATGCAATTCGGCATTCAGCCTCATATGATACAGCACCCAACCATAGATATCTCTCCATAATGCGTGAATAAGCAGGGGGTAACTAATAGTATTGAAGGGGCCTTTGATACACTTTGTCACTTTCTTCCATTTCAGGTGTGACTGTCACTCAGGCTTCATTCTCCCAGCAGATGGAGTATCATGTCTGGATATCAATGAGTGTGAACAGAGAAATCACGGCTGTGATCAACGCTGTACAAATGTCATGGGTAAGTTGGATTTTATTAACAAATTTGTATTTCTCAACTGCCAATACTTCACTGTGAAAAAAAGATGTTTCAACAACTCACTGTATCTCTTTATACAAGAGCGTACCGTTGTTGATTTGTGATGAATCCACAGTTGATATTCAAATTAGCGCATCACGCACGGCACGGCGTTTACGGAAGTGTGTTTACGCAGTACACAAAAGTCGGCGCACTGATCATCGCGCGTCGGGCACTTATAGTACGTGCAGTGCAAAAGCCAGGTGAAAAAATAGATAATGTCAAAGCAGCAAACATTCACAAATTAGCGCTTTGCATCAGTCATGCTAAATAATTTTATGAAGATGAGTAAGCCTATCTGTTAAATTGAAACTATTTAGAATTTAATTATTCATACGTTTTCAGGAAAATTTTCGTTGTTGAAAGGTATTTAAACACACCACAGAGTTGTTCATCGCGAATCAACAACTCTGCATCCGATGCGTCTGTGTATTTATATCACACTCGGGTGGCTAAAGCCACCCTCTCGCGATAAAAATACGCAGACGCATGGATGCATCGTTGTTGATTCGCGATGAACAACTCGTGGCGTGTTTGAATGCCTAATTGTTTGGCCTTTTCCAACCAGCCCTAATTTGGGAAAAAGTTTTTACTGTACAAAAGAATACAGACCCTTGTTTTCAAATTTCCGAAACCCCCCCTTTCATTACAATTTTTACAGGCAAAGTAATTCGGCAAACAAGTAGTTTAAACAGTTCCTTTGATCTTCAACATTGATTTTTTTGTTGAAAATCTTAAATCATCCATATTCAACCCATATTTTGGCTCTGTTTTACATTTGTACAGCTTTATGGCAGAGAAAAATATTTTCCCTACTGAATGACCCTTTACTGTGAAAGGGCATCTATGACCAAACAACCAATTTTTTTATTTTTGGCTTTATGGTGAACATATTTAGATGCATATTCATATTCACTTATTTTCAAAGTGGACCATGTTGGGAAATGGGAAATTCCACATTGGTACCGTGTAAAATATGAGCAATGTTTGATTCCAGAAAGTTTGAAAAGGAGTGAAGCAATCGGACTGGCCTCTTTTAAAACTTGATCCTAAAAAGCCATGCCAATTTTAATCAATTAATTTGCAGATATTTTTACCTAATTTCATTGTATGAATTTTTCACTTCTCTGTTATATTTTTAATTTACCTCTATTGCCTTTTTACCTTTTTTCCATAGATGTGATATTGAACTGCCAAATTACATTTTGTATATCAGGAATTTTGTATTCCAATTAATTTTCCATGAATTTTTAAAATCAAATTCTCAGCAAAGTTCACCACATTCATCAACCTCATATTATTGCACTTTTGTTGCTAAAAGAGAGATATTAATAACAATATTAATGGACCATGATTTTGCCAATTGACATCCAGAGGGTTGGGTATGGAGGGAGTTGGGTACCCTGTACATTTACACAGGTGTACCACTTGAGTAAGTTATTTTTTACCAAAAATAAATAAAAAAAAACTGGTCATGGGCCACATTTATTCCAAACAAATCCCTTGAAGAATTGTTCAGTTTTCGGAAATTAAGAAAAAAAGGTCTGCCATTTTTGAAACTAACCCCCCCCACCCCTTTTTTTTAGCCATTTTATAGAGCTCTTTAAAATATTCTTAGAAATAGGTAATGGTTTCATGGTTTCAGACCTTGAGTGAAACGACCCCCCCCCCCCCCCCCGCACCCCCAATTACCATTCCCCCCAATTACCATTCTACAGCATCTCAATCATGTTCCTCCAAATTACAGGGTAAAAAATACAGTATCATAATTATGTTCCATTCTAAAACAGTATTACTCCTATTTTGTGTTTGTTTGTTTATTATTCGGAAATGTCAGAGATATATAGTACAACAAAATTACATGGTATATACAAAATATAGAAAACATGAAATATAAGCTGCAAACATATGAAAAAAAATGGCCAACATTCAAAACAATGCCATCAATAGACGAACACAAGGACAAAGCTGACAATCCAGGATTACCCATTAAGCCTGACAATAGGAGCAAGCTTATTTCCAGTGGGGTCCACAGGAAGAACAAAAAAGCTGAAAGGAGAATAGATGAACAACAAATGATGGAGAGCCAAAATTACACAGTGAAATCTGACAACTCCGACAACAAGTATTTGCAAGATGGTGCTTAATATTTTGTAATTTTTAAAAATTAACTTGGTATGTTTGAAGGTTATGTATGTGAAAGACAATGATTTTGTTCTAGCTTCTGCTGGATGTACAAATAAAAAATGAAGTGGATTATGTAAGCTGGAATTGGTGACGTAGCAGGGAATTTTGTCAGTAGGGGCTATGTCAATTTTCCTGATGAAAGGTGGCTTTTTACCAGTAAAAAATGTAATTCTGAAGACCAAATTTTACAATTGACAAGCTAATTTTTTTTTAAATGAAAGGTGTTAGTCACTTTCATTTGGGCTTCCAACTTTCTTTATTTTGCAACACAATTATAAATTTTCCCATCTTTCTTATTCACTCTTTTGTTGCCCCTCTCTTTTCATGTTATCGATCTTGGCAAAAATGTCCTACCTGAGCTACCCCTCAACTTAACGGCAATGAAAATCACATACTACATTTTTACATTGTGCTATAGACCCAGCAACATTAAATAAATGTAATCTTCTTTTTAAATATCTTTATTTACAGGCTCTTATATCTGCTCCTGCCTGGAGGGATTTCATCTAAACAATGACCAACGCACCTGCTCCGTCATAAGCTGTGGAGAACCACCATCAATCCCAGGGTTTCACCTCACCTGCCATGGGCATAACTATGGCAACACATGCACTTTGACGTGTGAACAAGGTAAGGACCGGTGGAGGGGGGACAAGGTAAGGGCCGGGGGAGGTGGGGAACAAGGTAAGGGAGGGGGAACAAGGTAAGGACCGGGGGGGGGGGGGGGGTCTCTGTTATATGCTGTGGACGGCCACCATCAATCCCAGTGTTTCATCTCGCCTGCCATAGGCATAACTATGGCAACACATGCACTCTGACATGTAAACAAGGTATTGACCCGGGGAGGGGGGTGGGGGGCTCTGTTATCAGCTATGGACAGCCGCCATCAATCCCAGGGTTCCATCTCGCCTGCCATGGGCATAACTATGGCAACACATGCACTTTGACATGTGAACAAGGTAATGACCCGGGGGGCGGGAGGGCTCTGTTATCAGCTGTGGACAGCCACCATCAATCCCAGGAGCCGATTTCACTAACATTTAGCATTTAGCGATGGTCGCTAACCCGGTTTTGATTGCTAAACTCTAAAAATGATCACTAAATAGCGAGTATTAGCTATCGCTTTTGGAGTTTAGTGATCACAACGGGGTTAGCGACCATCGCTAAATGTTAGTGAAATCGGCCCCAGGGTTCTACCTCAACTGTCATGGGCATAACTATGGCCAAAAATGTACTCTGATATGCAAATAAGGTAAGGACCTGGGACAGGACCATCTTATAAAAATAGTAAAGGGATGTGCGACCTTAAGATCCCCATTTAACACCTTTACCTATCACTTCCTAGAGTTGAATTTCAAGCACAGTTATCAGGTCCCAATCGCTTTTTTGAAAGTTGGGTTCCCCAGATTCGCAATTCAAGCATTATTTTTAAGCATATTTGGCCTAGTAGCTGAAACTGATTTTTTTATGATCAATTTAGAGTATATCCTCTGTTTACAAGTCTGCCTGATTCAGAAGCACAAACATCAAAATTTATTCATTTATGTTTTTGCAGGTCAGCTAGTAGGCAACCATGTTGTCACATGTCAAAGCAACTCAAACTGGTCAACAGCTACAGCAGAGTGTATCACCACAACTCAGCTATCTGGAGATGAGAATCAGCCTCCTCTTAGAGTCTACCTGTCTTCCAATACCATACCAGAGGATGCACTGATCGGTTCTGTAGTAGGAACTGTGAACGCTATAGATAGTGATACTATGCAGACATTTACATATGCACTGACTGGAGGGGACATTGCATCATTTGTGGTTAACACTGATGATAATACCCTGAGAACACAAGGTAAAAAGAATCAACAGAACTACAATTTTGGACAAAATAGTTGGAGCACTTGCCATCCCCACTCCTCTGATGTAATGTTGCATAGAAAATATTGTAGAAAATTACTAGTTTTTCCTAAATACCAAGTTTGAACTGCATATCTGCTATATAAATGACTAAAAAGTATATTTTTAGAATCACGGAGTTACACCCCCCCCCCCTGACCTGCGAGCTTTGAACGGACACCTCATCCTCCCTGAAGGTGGTAGGGTCGCAATTTTTTCGCTAGAGTAAGCGGAAAGGATGAACTTGGAGGTACACCAAGTCGCCGCACGCTGCGCGCCAGGAGTTTTTAGCAGCAGAAAAATTTACCCCTTCCGAAATTTTTTCCGCTACTAAAAACTATTTAGAAAACTTTTAGAAAAAAGTCAACACTTACAATTTTACCAAAAAATTGGTTCTCAGTCCCTTATGATTTGCAACATGTACCTATCAAAAAGCCCCCCCCCCCCCAAGGATTGCATCTTGGGGAAGGAAGGAGACGGGGTGGGGCTTGGAGAAAAAAAATTGTATACAGACAATGATGTACTCATTGTTACAATAGTACGGTGTCCTACTTTTTTGGGGGAGAGAGAGGGGTCAAGATATAAAGGAGCATGGTCGATTTTTCAAACTTGGTTTTCATTGTCATATGAAAGTTATCCACTAAAGAGATTTTGCATTCGATTTTCACTCTAGTTGGTCCAACTGTTTTGATTTTATGAGCAATAATGTATCTCACATCTGCAATATACTTTGTGAATATTTATTTAAGTTTAACATAATTGATATAAGTCATTTATTTCTCCAAGTAGGAACATGGTATAGCCATAAAATTTCACATGGGTTGTAAGAAAAATATGAGTAATATTTAATATATCTCAAAAAATGCCTGGAAAAGTTGAAATCATTGGACAAAAAGCTCTTTTAATAAATATGATGAATAAAGCAACAAAATTAGGCTTCATTTTGCATTTTGAAGAATTTTTTTTAATGAATTGTTGCCAAAAGTCAAGCCGTACTAGATTCCAAGAATCTAAATATTTCAATTTTCACCAATTAAAATTTAATTCATCTGTAATGGGGCCATAATTACTAAAAAATACAATAGCAATTACTTTTTAATCTGTGATATTAGCAAAAGTTCATTAACCAACTGTAAACAAATATTTGTAAACAAAAACATTTGTTGACCATATTCAAAAATAACATACTTTAAGTAAGATTTTACTCAAGGGAATTTTTTGAAGAGTATTATAAGATTAATCTGTTAATATTGAAAGTTGATAACCAACCACCTTGAATTATGTAAACAAAAAGGTTTGTTGACCATACTCCAAATAACTTATTTTTATGTATAATTCTAAAAGTATTATGTAATAATATACAATTTATGCTTTTTAGGGTCACATTTGGTTTATTGATGTCCCTTATTTTTCATATTATTTTTTGTAAATATGTAAGTGAAGGTTACTGATAGTTGTCATGATGGCCAATTGGTTGCAGTGACATGTTAGAATCATTAATGGTATGATCTTTTTAAAGAGTACTTACTCTTAAATATCTTCAGAAAATAAATTATGTAATACTGTGGAATTAACCTCTTGGTACTTCAAAAAAAAAATAGTTTAACTATTTTGATACCCAAATGCTCTACAGTAACTTTGGAATTACAAATATACCCTATTGTCATTACAGGGAAGAGTATTTGTAAACATCCAAAAAGCCAAGTGCAAAAACAATTCAAGCTGTATGCAGTATTTTAAATTAAATTTAGTTTCAAAACATTCTTTACAGCCTCAAGAACCTACCAACCATTCATATAATATTTATGTAATATCCAAATGTGAAATCTATGAAAGTAATCAAAGTATAATCTTTCAAGATGGAAGCTGGGATTAAGTTTGAGCTATTTGTACTTATGGGTACTCATGTATGCAGTAGGATTGTTGAAAAAGGAATATTACCTGAACAATTTGTGCAATTTTTTTTTCACAAATAAATATAATCACATATAAAAAATAAAATAAATAAATAAATGCTCAAAGGAGTAGTTTTTACTTTATCAAATTTGCAAAAGTCTAAAACGAATCCATGGATTTTATCGCTGTGACACTGCTTGATGTTTATCCATACAGTCCTTAGATTTCAATGTGTATTACTATAGTTGTTGGATTTAATTCATGAACGCGTACTCAGAGTCTTGTGCGTAGACGCGAACAAAAAACCTTGAAAATGTACGCTCGCGTGAGACACAACTGCGTATTTGTCACAGACACGCGTTCAAGAATTAAATCCAACAACTATAATAGCGTGTGTCAAGACTGAGACAAGCGATGCTGCAGTGATGGAATCGCTGAACTCTGAACACACTATAAGTATGATGCATGACCTGGACCTGAGATATTTATTACAACACATTTTCCAACAAATTTAAGGGGTGTAAGCACCTTACTATATTTTACGTTTTTGCAAGTTTATTTTGTACCATAACTTTTTAACAAAGTGCTTAAAGTAAATAAAAGTATACATTTCCCGAAATGAATACTTGACAAGGAACATGATGGTGATGTTGATTTTTGACCAAAAATCAAATTTTTTGAGAAAATCACAAAAAACACATTTTTTGGCCATTTGGGCTTCTAACCAAGCTAAAAATAACATTTTTTTTAAAAAATGACTTCAGAATGGTAATTTTTATTTAAAACACCCACTTAGATGTTGCGTCATTTTTATTTTTTAGGCCAATTTTTTGATTTTCATGCCAAATAAGGTCAAAAATTCACTTTTTTCCATTTTTGGTCATTTTTTTACCTTATTTGGCATGAAATTCAAAAAATTGGAATGATGCAACATCTGAATGGGCATTTTTTAATCAAAATTACCATTCTGAAGTCATTTTTTTTTTAATTTTATTTTTAGCTTGGTTGGAAGCCCAAATGGCCAAAAAATGTGTTTTTTATGATTTTCTCAAAAAATGTGATTTTGGTCAAAAATCAACATCACCATCATGTTCCTTGTGAAAATTCCTTTCTGGAAATGTATATTTTTCTTAACTTTGTTAAAATGTTATGGTACAAAATAAACTTGCAAAAATGTAAAATTGAGTAAGGTGCTTATACCCCTTAAATAGCGTAATATGCATTACATTGATGATTTAGGCCTATAGAAACAAGTAACTCGCCAATTATTTTTCACATATTTGATAAAAAGAGTTTGACGCTGTGTCATCCCCCAATAAAGATTTTACAGGAAAAAGAGACAATTTTTTCACAAGAAAACGCAAAAGCTACTTCTCAATTCTTGCAAACATACATGTACAATGAGCTCGCCCATAAAGGGTTTGTTTGCCTTGCTAACTTGCACTGTAATCAAAGGTAGCTTAGCTTAAAAGATTGTTTTGTTAATATTTTTATATCTTTATTTTTCTTTGCAGTACCTCTTGATTATGAGTCTTCCAATACCTACTCGGTAACCATCACAGCCAACGACAACGGAACCCCACCGCTCTCCGTCACCTCTGACCTAACAGTACAAGTCATCGATGTCAACGAAAAACCATCTCAACCTACAATCAGTAACAGCTTTGTTAGTGAACTAGCCAGGCCAGGTGATTTCGTCGGTGAACTACAAGCCAACGACCCTGATGATGATCAGGTCCTGACCTTTGCCCTTTTAAGCGATGCTAACGGCGTATTTAGCATTCGTGAGGGTAATATGATTGTATTATCAAAACATGTCAACTACGAAGCAAGGCATAATCTTTACATAACAGTACTGGTTACCGACAGTGGTCAACCACCTCTGAGTAATTCTGATACATTAAATATACAATTATATGATCGCAACGATTCACCAACAGATATCACCTTGACCCCTGACACAATTCCAGAAGCTACTGATGGTGAAGGAACAACGTCTGGGACACTGATTGGTGAATTATCAACAGTTGATGAAGACACATGGGACACATTTACATATTCTTTTGCCGGCGACAACACCGCCTGTTTTCAAATTTTAGAATCAGAACTTTTTGTACAAGATACATCTTGTTTCAACTTCGAAATAAATCCAGTTGTAGAGGTTACAATCATATCCACAGATCAAGGCTCAAAGACAGTACAGCGCACAATTTATGTTAAGCTTACAGATGTGAATGAGGCGCCAACAGGTATCATCTTGTCTTCTAACGTTATCAGAGAACATGCTGATGTGGATACTGTTATTGGTGTAATGACCGCAGTAGATCCAGACCCTCATGATACACACACTTTTTTTCTTGGTGTCCATCAGAATGATACCTTCAGGACTAAAGGTAAGTGAAATTCAAAATGGTATCTATGTGCTTAAGATGAACAAAGTTGAGTAACTCAGTCTATTCAGCCATGTTGATATGCATACGTTTTTTCTTGGTGTCTATCAGAATGACACCGCAAAGTTGGCACCTGTAGGCTCGAATTGATCAACCTACTTGACCATGGTGATACGCCTATTGTTTTCTTTGCATCCATAAGAATGCCGTAATTCAGAACCCAAGGTAAGGGGCGGCTTCAAAACTCAACCGGCGGCTGTCTGCCTGTTCTTGGCGGTTCAACTGGAATAAACAATAACCAGCCTCCCAGAACCGGTAGACAACAGCCGGTTGAGTTTTGAAGCCGCCCCTAAGTGAATGTCAAAATGGTATATACATGCAAAAGATGAACCAACCTAATTGATTCACTCTACTTGGCCTCAATGTTTTATACACTTTTTTTTGGCTGCCCATCAGAATGATACATGCTTGACCAAAGGTATATGAATGGCATCACATCATTTATATACTTAGATGAACCAAGATTTGGTTGTTCTACTTGACCATGATGATACCCATTAGCTTCTTTTTCTTGTGTCCAGTGTCCACCAGAATGATAGACCAAAGGGATTAATGGCAAAAAAATTAAAGGGTAAAACAGTCATTTTAAAAGTCAAAAGACCCCTTTGAAATTGGACCAAATGTGCAAAGTTTAAAAAAAAATCATACTTTGAGTTCCGTACCTTTTCCTGGCTTATTCCTCAAAAGTGCATTAACCTTTTCTACTCAATATCCAGGTAACAAGCTCGTAGTCAACAATGACATCAGCTACAACGACTTCCCATCAGGCATAGTGATAGGTCTGGGTGCGATGGATAACAATGGACACATATTTACACAGAATTATGCCATACATATACTAGATGTCAACGATCCACCTGGGGAAATCACATGGGACGTTCAGCTGCTGTGTACACAGGGTGAGTAAGCTTACATGTCCATTTTTAAGGCCTTGCCTCCAAATACCTCATCCAAAGGATATATGCTTAAGTATTTGCTCAGTATTTATTTTTCCAAGCAATTGTACTCATTCAGGTGATTGCTCAAGCATCACTCACTTAAATTAAAAAAAAACACCATTAAGGGTCAGTGTATACTTCTTTTGAGCTACCAATTATTCGGTGCAATAAGTCTTTGTTATTTTCTAATAATAATGGAGGCTTGGTGATGAGAAAACAGTACACACATTCATACTTTATTTGATGTCAAATGTTTAGTGGTTTATTATAACACCAAGCATCTGTTATTGATTAGAAGATGCTCAACAAAAACTATAAACTGACCCTCACTGTTGACCAGTAACTATGTGAAATATATGTCCGAAGTGAGGGATCTACCGCTGAGCTATCAAGGCAGCGTTGAGATCGTGAACTAAAATCTAAAACATAAACATTAGAATGCCGTATTTTTCTTTTGTTCACAAAAAAATTGCAATTTTTGCCTCATTGGAATGCTCAATTTGTAAGTAAATTATGCGAATGCGTATATTAGACAAAATGTAGATAATGTAGATACTTAAAACAGGCAATTCACAGCCCAAACAGGGCGAAATCAGAGTCGTAATTCACGTCCGGATTTTTGGGCAAAACAACGCGGGTTTGTTAGTTTATCAGTCAAAATCAACCCAGCATATTTATTAAATATTGTTTGTTATTCAATAAGAAGTATCAAGCCTACAATCTGTTAAAATTTGATACCAGTCGAATTGTCCGAACATCATGAAATTATGAGGTTTCGGCAAAAAAGTGTAAACTTTTTCGAATTAGTCTTTAGACATCATTTTGACATTGATAATGGACGTGAGATCACTAGTAAAGTTTCATGTATAAACTAGAGACTCTATTCAATATGTACGCTAAAAATTGTGATATTCTGATAGGTGTAAGTAGGTAAAAACTTGCATTAAACATGTCATTCAGCCGAGCGAGACGTTTTTAGGGATTGTAGCCTTAAGATCATAAATAACTGATAAAATAGATAAATAACAAATCTGTATTATGAGGAAGCTTAAGGTCTAGATCAGATCAAGTATATTTTACAAACCACTTCACAAATGATGAAATTGTGTGAAAGGACCACAAATTCGCCTCTTTCACAGTGCATTTCTAATAATATATTTTGTGTTTTGAGAGACTCAAAGTGCAAATAAGTACTAGTCAAAGTGCCAAATTTGGTGCATGTGTGACTTGTTGAGATCTCGAAGCACTGTCTAGACTAACTCGTAGATATGTAATCAAGTCAACTATTAAAGGACATGTTAATCTTGGGTAGCCAGAATACCAATTTGTCTTTGATTTAATCATTTTTTATGGTTAGATTTATAAGTGTTAAAGAATGTGATTATATGATCAAAGTTTCTTCGCCAGAAATGTGATGGTTGTGCCTTTGAAAGTAGGCATTTCAGAGTTGATTTTCTTATGGTGTCACTGATAGGATTGACCATTTCATAGGCCACTAATGTGGTACAGGTTTTGGAAGCTACTTTCTGTGGGTGATGGTTATTACTGTAAACGCCAATATTCTTGTGTAAAGTAATTTGCGGCGGTATACTTATACCATTTTTTCACAGTACAATAACTTTTATTCAAAGAGAGATGAGAGTAAAAAAAGCACCAAAATAAATTTTGTGGCTTCCTTCATTACATAAGTGGTTAGTGGCTTTGACCCAGGGACACCAATATTTGGATTCGGGTTACCATTGAAAGATTAAATGCAAAGAGATTGTCTATTTTGAATGAGCCAATATATCTTATTTCTGTTTTATCAATTCTGTGTACAGATCAGAGCTCATATGATGGTATCAGTGTAGATGCGTGTGTGGAAGAGGAACGCACTGCAAATGCTGTTATTGCGACGCCTACTGTCACAGACCCCGATGGTGATGAACTGGTTTGGTCCATACTAGACAGCTCTGATAGCTTTAGTATAGGTAAGTGTTGAGGGAGTTTTGTGTACCTTTTTTACGGCTCGACAAGCATTTTTTTCCATTGCTTCAGTGCAAAAAGTCTGGATTTCAGAAAACCAAATTTACTTTTAATTAAACATGAATATCAGAGGCCTTTTATTGGGATGTATGTCAATTTTCTGGAGTGGAAAATTAAATAGTGAAGTGATCAGGATTTCATTTTTTGAGAGATTTGAAATAATTTATTCTAAATGCCCCATATGTCAAGATAACTCAAGGTATTTCTAATTTCTAAAGATTTGCCATTTGATAATTTGACAGTAAAGTTAAAAGAATATTTTAGAACCTCAAAACTTTGTCATTAAAGGTCCATTTCTTGAGACAATTTAACAGTCAAAGGATTGGTTGGTTGTCTTATTTACTTTTTCCGTGGAAGTAATGATCAATGTTAAGTATTAATTTTTGATTGGCAATCGTCATCATTTTAGGACAATAATTCGTTTGACAATGATATGGAACCATGGATTTGGGTCAATATTGCATTTGATAGTTAACGTTTATTTCATATGATGAAGAATTTGCTTACAAAGTTTTTGATTTTCCCTTTTTTTCAGAAACTGATGGCACATTAAGAGTTAGTGGAGGAAGACTTAGCTATGAAAATTTTGTCAAACACTCCCACGGTCCAGTACAGTCAGTTATTGTCATAGCTACGGATCCCAGCGGGTACTCTACCGCATCACAACTTAACATTAGAGTAAGTACATTTAAATAAAACATTACTTAGATCAGTGTGGCAAGTAGTTATCATAGCTTTGAAGTCATTGGGTGCTTTGGCACATATATTGCAATTTAACGTCAAAAGTAAATTTTACTTAAACATGATATGCATATTTTGGTCACACATGCAAATTTGTTCAATCCATGTTTACAACCCCAATTACACACTACAATGCTGAACTTAGCCTCTATTATGGTAGCCATGTTCCCTCTTTAAGGTTTGCGTCAAATTGAACAATTTTGGCAAAGTTAAAGAATTTCTTGCACAAAAATAACAAGCTAAGGCTAAAAATTGACAAAATCTTTTTGCATTTGCACCAATTTTAAGATCTCAAAGAGTCAGTATTTATTTGTTTTATGTGTACACTCCATTTACTTTTTTAACTTGCTTGGTTCTAATCTACAATGAGAATGGGTGGGGATTGACATCACAAAACATTTTTCATGTGATAGTAGATTTTACATTTAAAACATTCTGTTGTAATTCACTGCAACTCTTAATATCTGTTCCCTAGGTCCTAGACACCAATGATGCACCCAGACGGGTAGTGATTTCTAACGTCTATGTTGCCAGTAATACAGCAATAGGACAGACTGTTGCCACATTGGTGTGTGAGGATGAGGATTCAGAGGATCAGCACACATTCACCTATGTGTATCCTGTTAACCAATTCAACATTGTTGGCAATGAGGTTCAGGTATGCGAGTAGTTATCAAATCTTGTTAAGGGCAGCAAGTCGGCATACAAATTTATTATAGGACTCTGCCGAACTTTGCCTCTTTAGATACGAATTTGGTACTCCACGGGAGACTATCACTCGCACGGAATAAAGCGCATTTTCAGGTATTAACCGTAATCAGCGGTGACTTGTTGCCTTTATCCATTTTCGTAGTTATCATATCTATGCTGGATTATAGTCCAGGGGTTGCCAGTAGCAATACGAGCAATATTGCCATATTTGTTTGTGAGGATGAGGATTCAGATGATCAGCACACATTTACCTATGTGTATCCCATTAGCCAATTCAACATTGTTGGCAATGAGGTTCAGGTATGTGAGTAGTTATCATATCTATGCTGGATTATAGTCCATGGGTTGCCAGTAGCAATAGAGCAGACTGTTACCATGTTGGTGCGATGAGGATTCAAGAGGATCAACACATATTTACCTATGCTTATTCCATTAGCAAATTCAACATTTTTGGCAATCAGGTCCAGGTATATGGGCAGGGTAAAAATTAATTTTTTTTCAACGAGGGCTTTTTTTGCATTTTCCCCAGAAAAAAAAGCCCTCGTGAACAGTGGTTACGAGGGCTACTTTTAGCAAGACGAGGGCTACTTTGAAAATGTTTGAGTAATATCTTGATAGTATTTATTTAGCATGTGGAAACTGATCCACAATCGTTTGCAACGCCTAATCG